>VZTR01002662.1:96027-139594 GCA_013400775.1 Chaetops frenatus | reverse complement strand
TCTCCCCCCACTGATATCGCTAAAGAAAAGGTCCGGAAAAAGCACAGGGATCACAAAAAAAAAAAAAAAAAAAAAGGAAAAAATTCCGTATTTAAGTGAGAGGACAATGGAGGTGCGGGAACAAGTTTCCACTTTGAGCTGGAAGATGAAAAGCCCGTTTCACGCCATTAGAGCAGCAGAGCTGTGGAACAGCTTTGCAGTGGGAGGCAGTGGGGGCAAGAGAGGGAAGAGCTGCGAGGCAGAGCCCCATCACTCCCGAGGGGATGGGCAGAGCCGCTGCAGATGGCAGCACTCGGCAGGACCCGATGACTCAGTCGCCTTCCCGGTCTGGGTTTTTAGGACCAGCGGTTGGATGGGGGAAGGAGAGGGTTGGGATCAAAACAGTGCCCTCCTTAATCCGGAGCAAATCCCCAAGGCTCAGGTGCTTCCCTCTAATCGCCACCCTCACTTGGTGACACCCAGGGAATGGAAAAGCTTCAGCTGCTGTAGGACTGAGAAGGAAAAGGTGTTTACAAGCACCTCAGCCACCCTCAGGCTTTCAGATGCACTGTTACACCAGAACACCAGGTCTGCTCAGCTCTCAGCACAAAGCTGCAATTCCAGACTCCCCTCCAGCGTGTGCCTTCTGCTCCTCCTCCATCCTCCAGCCCCTCTGGGCCTCAGGCACAGAGGCCAGTGTTACCCAGCATCCATGTCCCAATAATCCGTCCCAAATAAGAAAGATAAAATGATAACAAGCCATGTAAACTGCTGCTGGAGGGTTTAAACTGGCAGGATTGCTTTGATGGGATTTCCATTTCTGTCTTCAGAGCCTCTCTGTCCTCCTACAATGTAAAATGATTCTCACTCCATGGAAACACGAGCCTAAGTCAGAAAAATAGAGTAAAGAGAGAAATACTCGAGGTCTTGTTATGCCCTGAGATAACCATCCGTCTCATGATGTGAGGAAAGATTGCCTGAGACAAAGAATCATTTAGAAAAAGAAAAGGCTGAACTGTCACATTAGTCTTGAAGAAAAAAAGATTATTCTAATGCACAGAGAGCCATTACACACCAGCAATTCAGTAACATTGCTCAGTTTGCACTTAAGACTGCATTTACCATGCTGTCTTCACTGAGAAAGCACAGCTTTAAACCTACAATAACCACAACGCCCGGGACACAGAAGTGTGTAATGACAGAGGACCCAAAGCCTCGTCTAATGACTTTATTAGTGGCTCCTACCCCAGAATTCAGTCCCGAAGATTTAACTGAGGCACTCTTATTATGCATTACAGATCGATGACATCTTTGCAACTGAAATATCTTTTATTCAAAACAACCTTTCTTTGCAATTTAAGGTTTTTATAAAAATCCAATTAATAGAAACCTAACTAGAAACCAGAAAAAAAATTACAAACACAAAAAACCTGCAAGTGAAAAATGTAACCTCTCAGTTATTTTACACTCTGATTTTCACTTTCTACTTTAGCATCCTTTCTGCATTCCCAGCTGTCATGGCCAGGGCCCCTGTAAGACTGTTCTCTCCACCTGAGACATCCCTCAAAATCTGTCTGAAAGCTCTGGTTTCGCACAAGGGNACATATACACAGGCCCTGGGGAAGACCCAGATCTGACCTTGCTGAGCACCACATTCAATACCCCATCCCACCCAGCTGCAAGTGTGCATATCCTGTGCACAGACCAGGGAAACACATCTTGAACAGGGCTTGGACACTTCAATAATCCTCAATCATGATTAAGTGGCAAATTCTGGCCCAGTCCCAGGCAAGCAGCAGCTTGTGTGCCCAGATCTCCCCAGGGAGATGGGATGATCCTGCAGGGGATGGAGTTATTTACCCAGGTCAGGATTTCCTCCCCCAGTTCCCCCAGTCCATCCCCAACTTTGATTTTTGTATGGTCACAGCTCAGCCCAATGATGCCAAGCTGAGAGCTCCTTTGCAGCAGGAGCCCAGGGGTCTGTGACAGGACACAGAATACCTGGGACAAGCTGTGGCTTCAGGGCACTGGCTACTGAGCCTCTCCTAAATGCCAAAACAGCAACAAAAGAAAATAACCCTTTTTGACGGCAGGGAAGGAAAAAAAAGAAACAAACTTTCACAGACTGGCTGATTTCTCAAACAAATATTTCCATAAGAAAAAGAAAACCCAGCTGGCTTCCAAATACACAAGTTAAAGTGACAAACAGAGAATTTTCCTCTGTTGCATTACCAACCCATCCTATTCTTTGTTATGAGCATCCCTACACTAAATGGCTACCTCTTATCATGGATCCTGTTCTAACAGGGTATTTCAGGAAAAGGCACTCACCCACCTGAGAAACAGCAATAACAAATCAGGCATCCTGATCTTTGGCTTCCCCCCTGCTGTACCAGATCAGCCCTATGATGATATTCACGTGTGAGAAAGCACAAGTCTGCACTGCTTCCCTCATCTTCTGTTCATTCCCCACCCTCACTCTTCTTTCCTTCTCACTTCATTTTCTCTGCTGTGGTACTGTTCCAGTGTCAGCTGCCCACCTGGATCCAGCTGTCACCTTCATCTTTCTGTTCATCCCACTTCTCAGCAAGTAACATTCCTGCACCCCTTTCTGGAGGCTCTCTGGATACTTATCCTGCCTCTCCTGCATTACCTCATCCCCAGAAAGACCTGGCCTGCCACACCTGCCCAGGATCAATAACTGAATTCTGGCTGAGTATTTTCTATACTACCTACAGACACAAGTTATTATCTTATGTGAAGTAGCCCAGGGCATCTGAAGTTTATTGTCACTCCCAGGCAGACGAGCACATTACAGCACCATGAATAGCTCTCATTTGCCAAAGAAACTGAAGCAAAGGAGCCACTAAAGAAATTGGGCTGATGAACAGGGAGCTGGTCCTAAGGAAGTAATGCCATGAGAGCTCAGAAGAGGCTGAACAATGTTAATATAGCACATCTTGACTTACAAAAAGACACTGGCCCAAATTCTCCTCTCTGACTTTCAGATTCACTAAGACATCTCTGTATGCAAATGTCACCAAAACCAAAGTATGGTTTTGTTGTATTACAAGCCCTTTCGGTGCCCTTAACAACAACCCTCCTTCTCTGATGTGAGCTATTTTATTGACCTACAGCTTCATCTCCACCCTGGTGATGCAGAGAAACTTCCCATTTTGCCCGGGGGCTTTATGTTCAACACCCACAGGGCGAGGGAGAATCACCCCACTGATCTGAACGGCCCGGGTTTGTAAAGTTTTCTCCAGGAAGGAATAATTTAGGCAGACACCTACTCGGGGAGCCCAAGCTGTGCTCAGCAAGACTCCTCCGAGGTGGGCTGGTACAGTCAGACAGCAACAGCCGGCAGCAGATGGGTGGGAGCCGGCAGAGCAGCGCGGCGCTGCAAAGCCGTTCACGCTGTGCCCAAAGTTCTTTGTCCTTTCCAGCTGGGTACCGGAGGACACAACGCGTCTGAAAGTGAACTGCAGTGTCCTGGGATGCAGATCGGGGATATAAAACCGCTGGGAATGGTACGAGCTGGATAGCGGTATCCAATAGATTTTGACGTCCTAAACAAATCAATAGCTGGGAAAATAGGGCTCAGCTGAAGTGCTGGGTTTTTCTTTTAACCTATAGAATGACAGGGGCTGAGAAGGACATCCTTTCTATACCCCCTCACAGCCATCCTGCTCAAGCTAATACAAAATTAGGTTTTTCTATATGGTGGGGTATTTTTTCTTTTTTAAAAAGGGAAAGTTACTTGCTCTGCAATTTTTCTAAGGTTGTTCTCAAAGACAGATCCCACCAACCCATGCAGACTCTGCTCAGCAACAGCATCACGGCCCGACCCCAAAAATTCACCATCCAAAGGGCGAAGAAGACATTCCCAGCACAGATTTTCTCCCCCCAGCACACGGAGACGTCTACGGACATTCCAGCCCCGTTCCCTGCGCAGCTCAGGCACCCATCGATGGCAGCTGGGCAAAGGTTGCTGGGCAGGATGTCCGCAGCGCTGCCTCCGGTTGTCCCCATGTGTTTGCTCACTGACAGGGCAGGAGCAGCCGAGGGGACACGGAGGACACGCCGCCCCCGCAGCCCAGGGCACCCCGGCAGAGCCCCCACGGCCCGGTTACCGGCCCCGGCTGCGCTGCAGCCCGCGGGGACCCGCCGGGATGACATCAGCGCTCACGGCCGGCCGAGGAGCCGGGCCGGGGCGGGGGAAATTGGGGAAACCTCGGCCGGGGCTGGTCCGCGGGGACCGCGGCAGCGCAGCGCATCCCTCCGCCAGCCCCGGAGCATCCCCGCTGCATCCCCCCGCGGTGGGGAGGGGGGTCGGGCACACCCTCTGCGGAGCGCAACCCCCGCCGTTCCCGGGGCGGGCAGGCGTTCCCCCGCGCCCCGTCTCTGCCGTGCGGTGCGGTGCGGTGCGGAGCGGTGCGGTGCGGTGCGGTGCCGTGCCGTGCCGTGCCGTGCGGACAGGTGCAGGTGCAGCCGCCGCCCGCGCCCCCCGCCTCCCCTGCCCTGCCCTGCCCTGCCCTTACCCGGGGCGGCGCAGTCGGCGCACGCCGCGTTCCCCGGCCGCTGGAGCAGCTCCACCAGCGCCTTCCTGCTCCTCTCCTTCGCCATGGGGGCGGCGGGCGGCTCGGCGGGGCTGCGCTCGGTCCGCCGCGCTACGGCAGCCTCATGGNGGAGCCGCCCGGTGCCGCCGGTTCCGCTTTCAGCGGGCGCTGCCGGCTCCCCGCGCCGCCCGCCCGCGACCCCCAGCGGCAGCGCATCGCCGGGGCGGCCCCTGCCCCCGAGGGGGGGTCCCCGACCTTCAGGGCGTCCCGTCCCGCCGGCTGGTCCCGGCACTTAAGGCTGCGTTCCCTGGTTTAACTCCTGCCCGCGGACGGGATGCTGTCGCAGGTGGGAGCCGAGGGTCTTCACCTGTGGGAGGTGGCGGCTGGTGGCAACCTCAGCTCTCACTGGCCAGGGCCTTGCCACTCAAGCACCTTGGCAGGTTCGTGAGCAGCACGTTTGGGGTGCCCCTCTAACATCAGCAGCTTTTGGGGGTACTTGTGGAGGTTTCACTAGTAACCCCACACACTCCAGAACACTCCTCCTTCACTGCTGTCCTTGCACATCACCACCACCTTCCACGTCTGTGCCTTGGCAGGACCATCCTCCAAGATCTTCCCACTTTTTTCACACCTCCATGGTGTCAAGGGAGTATCAGGGGGGAAAACATCCCTGTGTCGTCGTGGCTGTGCATCTCATGCCATGTATGGGGCAAGACTCCTTCTTTTGCCAGCCAAAGACTAAAGTGTCCCCCAGGGGCAGGATGTGGGAAGCTTTTGGCCGAGGAAGGGCTCAGAGCTGTGCCTCCTTAAGCCCTGCTGAAACTTTCTTCTCAAGTATGGGTCACCTGTGATGCTGCTATGTCCTGTTTGTGGTTCACACACCTCTGCTTATAAAAACAGTTCTGGTCTTGCAAAGCAAGCCCCCATTTAAATCATCCAACTCTGCTCCCTCCAACAAAGCACAGCCCTCCTGCAAGCTCAGCTCATGCCATTCATGCTGCCCATGAGATTCAGGGTGTACATGAGCATCTGCAGGAGGAGGCTGCCAGTAGCTCCTGGAAAACTTCCACAACCAAACCACCATCTTGATCCTGCAAATATGAGAATGTGAGCAGGTTCCTGATAACACCTCGTGGGAGGAAAGAGCCCCTTAAACACAGGCAGAATCATGGCCTGGTACATTTACAATGCTCCCTTTGCCTGGAATATATTTTCCTAAATGACCTTTGCATCTGTGCTGCCGAACAAAGTGACTGTATCCAGGTTTATTTCTGACTGTTTTAAACTGATGCTAGACTGTTCCTTGCTGACTCAACCCAGTGTCACACACCGTGCTGGGTTTGCTGGTTTTACACATGTAGCTGGATGATGTCTGGAAACTCACTCGCATCCTAACCAAAGGCATAATCCTCCTCACAGACTTTTTGTGGGGAAACAGAGCTGCTTCACCCAGACCCTCACCTTCTTCAGCCTCTGAGTCACTAACACTTACCTGGAGCACTGACTTCTGACACCCTCAGAGGGAAACCAGCTCAGCACAGTATCTTAACCCTCCACACCTGTGTTGTGCTCAAGCTTGACAGGGTAAATGCTATACAGGATCAGAGCTTTACCTAAGCCCAGGTTAGGCCAGGTTTTCATTTGCATTTTGGCTTTTCCAGAAGAGGCATTTGCTGACTGCTTCATGCAATAGCCAGGATGCTGCACATCATCATGAACTTACCTCGGGCCAGGGCTGGGAGGAGGGAGGGGGTTTGGTTTGAAAGTCTCTGGTTAGCTTTCCATTAAGACTTATTGATTCTCTTAATTTTTTGTTCTCCTGGTTGCTAGGCAATTCCTCACTCTCCTCTGTGTGCTGGAAGCCAGGGCTGCAGACAGAAATTTATATCTTGTAATAAAATCAAATAAAACAGAGCCTGTTGTCAATGATGAGAGGGGAGAGTTTCATAAAGGACAGGCAGAGCAGGAGAGCAGGGCCAGCAAGGGTCGATCAGCAGCATCCTCAGCATTTAAGTCTCATCACAATTACTCCAGACCTCACACAGGGAAACAAACAGCCCATGTGGGTGGAGGGAATGTGGAGAGACGGAGGAAAGTTGGAACTAAATGATCCAGAAATGCAGACAAACTTTTGTTCAGTGGAAAATGAAAGGCTTGAGCCGACCTCACATGTACAAGGATACCTCTGTAAATTTACTCCTGGTGTATCCAGGGTTAAGAAGGTGGGTATTGCCCCAGTGTTGATTGGCACAATGTTGATCCAGGGCAGGCACTGAGGTTCTCCTGGTGGACATTGACTCCTGAGGGCTGTGATTCCTGGCAAAGAGCAGGGACTGCATCTGAGTTTATATCTCACAGGGTGTAAGAACAAAGGCTGCCCCTGCAGGGCTGGTGGAGGCTGATGGGCATCACAGCTCAGGCTTGTCCATGTCAGACTGTTCCCTCCTCTGAGCTTTGCTCCACACTTTTCCTGTGGGTAGCACCTTTCAGGGAATGCTTAAATGAATTTGCTGCTACTTCTTGTGAAATCTCTGACCAAACTCTCTGGAGATGAGCTGTTGCTGCCAATACATCACCCTCATTCAGATGCTTCCTGTCACTCCACTGCTAAGTGACTTGGAGGTCTGACACAAATTCATATCCATATGGATGTAAATACTTACATATTTATGTGTAAGACGTGTTTGTTTGTAAACACACACACTTTTAACTCAGTCTTTTCTAAATCACAAGGTTGTTGCCTTAGAAACAGAGGTTATTAATGCAATCTCCCAAGGTGCTGAGCACAGTGGCAATAAGGGCAGCCTCTGGAAATGCCAGATACTGAGGTCAGGGCAAAGAACGCTCAGAAATTCTTGGAAACCTTTCCATCATCTGGTGGTGACACCCTGAAAATGCACAGACATAACTATACCTTCTCCTTGCCCTCCTGCATCAGCTCCTTTCACCCCAACACTGCCCTTTGTTAGGAAAGAGCTGTTTACACTGGGGTTTAGTTAATTTTGCAGCCCCAGCCCTGAAATGGCTAAATCAATGTCACAACCATGCAAGTAAGAGGGTGCCAAACACAACCCTTGATGTGACCCAGGAGCGCATTCACAGCACAGCATTACAGACTCCTGCGTGAACAGCAAACCTGAACAGAAATATCAATAATTCATGCCACGCCAACTGCATTCAAGCAAAACTCTGGAGTAGCAGCTAGGCCAGGCAGGATTCCATAGGCTTCCTCAGCACCACAGGGGAGGCAGCTCTTGCAGCTGGAGGTTTGTGTTGAACAAGCACTGGCACCCGCACCTATGTTAAAGCAGCTCATTTCCGTTGCACTATTGGTTTCCTGTTCAAAAGGAGACCAAAAAAAAAAAAAAAAAAAAAAAAAAAAAAAAAAAAAAAATAAAAGATACTTTTTTATTTTTTTTNGGTTTTTCTTTTAAAAAAGAAAGGGTTTTCTGGGTTATCCAGTTAAATCAAGAGTGGGTATAGCTAGGAGGGAGGAATACCACAGAGCAGAGAGCTCAGTCCAGGGCAGTTAAAAACTTCCGAACCAAAAATCCAATACTGATGCCAACTATCTCTTATTTTGAGCAAATTGCTGTATGGAGCCTGTGGGACTGTTTTTGTGTGGAACAGGGAAAAGCAAACTCACAACATCTGTGTGGTTAGGGTGTGTTGATTGAGTTGAAGAGGATGATGCAGGAGAAGATGATGTGAGGGTGGAGAAAGAACAGCGATGTCCTGTGTCTGCAGAGCTGCTCTGCACCTGCTCCAGCCCCCAGAGAAGACCAAGTGTTGTACAGCTCTAAAAGTGTCTCACTGCAGGGTGATCTGCAGATCAGGGTTTCTTTCCATTTGCATAGTGGTCAATTCTGTTGCAGCCCAGTGTTACCAGTGTGAGAAAAGGAGAGTCCTTAACTCCAATGATTTAATAGTCATGCAGTTACCACCATGCAAACCAGACCACAGAGATCCTCTCTGTAGGGAAGCAGAACTGGGGAGAATGAAGACAAGGGGGGGGTTCAGACCAAAATCTCTTTTTTTAGATGTCTGCAACACCCTAGAGCTGATCAGTGCTCTCTCACAGCCATGCTACCACAGAATTTCTCCAACCACCAGCCCATCGTGTGCTCAGGACACCCTTTCAGTTTCTTTTCTGCCTGCCCCTGGCCAGCAATGGGCTGGTTTGGGGGTCAGTACATGGCTGCAGGGGCTGCTTATTTGCTCAGAGCAGCATGGTTGGGAGCTAAAATACATCTGAGAGAGAGGGAGGGGGGCTAATTGATGGCTTGAAGATGTTGGCTATTTGTATATCTGCTCCACAGCACCTGGGGAAATCTCAATGTAAGAAAAACAGCTCTGCAACAGTCCTGTGGTTGCACCAAACCCATTTCCTATGATGTAAAATATGACATGGAGGGGGCAGCTGAGGGAATTGGCTCCATGGCAGCTGCAGTGAACCAGCTGGAGCTATGCAGATTTCTATTGTCCAATGACAGGTTATTTTCTGCTCACAAAGGAGATGAAATTACACCAAGGAAGTCAACAGTTCACCTACGTCAGTGGTAGACCACCGCTTTTAGCATTATTCCTGATTTATCCCAATTGAGAGACCTAGGCCTGTGGAATCTCTGTATGGAAAGATCCAACATGTATGTGAGGACACTCATACATCAGGGGATCAGCTCCTCCAAAAAAGTCAAAGTGATTATTCAGAGCAGGACGTCATGAATTCAGCCTGAGTCAGAGACACAGCAGGGCAGGTTCGGTGTGCAAACAGCAGGGCAGCACTTACCATGGAAATTGCTTTTGCTCAATTCCAATAATTTAATCTTTTCCTGGCTCAAATGGCTCATCCTTCCAGGAACAGTTTGGAGACATTCAAGCAAGAGACTGGGCTGTGTGATGTCACATCCCAGGGTGGGGACGGAGGTGGTCCTGCTGCCAGCTCTGGGAGCCAGGGGCTGCTCCAACCAGGGACACAGAGCAAAGAGGATGATGGAGATGATACAGGCAGGTCCACAGGACAGAGGGGCTGAAGCCCAGCACTTCACTTCTGGTCTGGAAGTCTCTGCAGCAGAGCCTGAGTCACTCAGAAGAAAAAAGAACAAACCATTTTTAAACAGAAGAAGAAGAGGGTGAACAGTGCAGTTATTGGCCCCAGCATTCAGTCTCCTGTCACAGACTGCTGCCTTCAGCTGCTGGTCCAGCTCAGGCAGCTGAGAGCACATCCCCTTCTGTAGCACTGCTCAGCTGTGATTTGAATAAAGCAATAGATGGAAACAAAACTGTGGTTTTTCTCTAGAAAGAGATTAAAAGTGATGGCCTGAAGAGAGCTGCCAAACAGCCGAAGATGGCAATTGAGTCTCCCCTCAATTAACTTTGCCCACAGAAAGTTGAGAGCCATGTCCTACCCTTCCTCTGGCTGCTGATGGGATTGTTTGGATGTCACTGAATGCCTCCTAAAAGCTCCCACAACATCGAGATACAGAGCATGCTGCTCACTTATCTGTTTATTTCAGTATGCTTTGCCAAAGAAAAATCAGCAAAGAATTAATTAACAGCAATTATTTCTACCAACAACAGAGCAGGCCTGCTCCAGAAGCCATGAAAACAACATCATGAGACCCCTGTGGCCAAAAAGCCTTTCTAAGCAGGTGCAAAAATAAACAGTTTTATAGCAGGGTATAAAAAGAGCCCAAGCCAGGCTGGGGAATGGCAGGAGAGCAGCCATTTCAATGGCTGAGACAGAGCAGTCACCCAGGTGACTTTTGTGAAGGAGCTTTAATAAACAAACCAGAGCAGAAGCACCAAGCAGAGTGAAAGAACCAGCAGGACCAGGTTATTGCTGCCATAGAGGGTTTACTGCACCCATCACCCTGTGTTATTAGTGCTGCTGAAGTGATTTACTGTCCCAGTCAGTCCAGCCGATTAAAGCTGTGATCTAAAGTACAGCCAGCTCCAGTTTCAGTGATAAACATCAACCCCCCTGCCTATTACTTGCTAAAATAAGCTGAAATAAAGCCATCAATCCAGACATCTCTGTGCTTAAATGAGCCCTTCTAGCTGGCACCACCACACCTGCAAGTCTCCTGCTGAAAGGATGGAGGTAGATGTTCCAGACACCTTCTCATTTTTCACCTGCCTGGTTCTTTTTCAGCAGCCAGTGAACTCAGCATCTCTGTCCCTTTGACCAGAACTTGCACCTCCTGTCAGCACAGGCCTGCAGTGACCCAGTTCCTGTAACATCTCAGTGCTGCCCGTGCACACCCTGAGCATCTGCCCTCACACAGAGGTCAGGATGCACCTCCTGCCAGGGATGTTCCCCTCCCTGCTGCATCCTGGTTGCTGCCAGTGACAGCCCCTCTTTTCCAGCAGACTGCAGCGCAGTTTGGGGAAGGGGGAAACTAAACTAAACCCCACACTCCACCCAGCTGTACCATTCCCACTGATGTCTGTGCACACAGACTGTTCACACCTGATCCCTGGCACTGCCTCTGCTCTCCCACACAGATCCTGCTCTGGGATTGGGCTGCACGGACCCAGCACACCTACACCTCTGGATCAGAGAGAAATTGGGAAGCACAGAGAAGGGGACAGATCTGTGCAGCCTTAGCAACCACTCCGAGCACGCAGGTGGACAGGGGAGGTGTGCCAAACAGCAGGCACACCCCAGAGCCCGTGCTCTGAACGGGCTGCGTGGAGAGGACAAGGCTAAAGACAACCTGCTTCATCCAGGGGCTGAAGCCAGCACAGCTTAACTCTCACTCCCACACTAAAGAGCAAAAGCCAAGGGAGGCCACCTCAGCCCCCGACAAGGAGCCAGCCTCCTTACAGCCCTGGGATTTCCTGCTTGGTGCTGGCTCATGTGGCTGTGAAGGCTCATTATCAGTGGGGGGTTTGCTCCCGCCTCCTTCAGCATCCTGAGTTCACAGCGATTTTCTCAGTACTGATCTGATCTGCAGCTTCTCTGCAATCCTGAGTGGCAGCATGGATTTTTTTTCCCCACCTGGGTCTGCCTGCCCAAAACCTGACTTCCTCAGTGTGAGGAAATGCTTTTCCATCCACCCAGCCGAGCTACCTGGGGCTGTCAGTGCAACCCAGAGGGGAAGATTGGTAGCAGATGGCTGCAGCACACAGCATCACATCAAACCCTCAGGGCCATCCTGGTGTCCCAGATTCAGCAGTGCCATCATTCTCCTGCCTTGCCCACTAAGGAGAGATGCTTCCACACCCTGCTGAAAACCAGAGCATGGTTTAGTAACAGAGGAATGTAAATTGAGCAGACACATCGGGGTCTGACTCCCTCCCAGAGCACCCCCCCTCCCACGCTGCTGCCTTCCCACATGCTCCCCTTGTTCAGCAGCTCTGCAAGCAGGATCAGAACTGAGTGTGTGAGCAGGGCTTGCTAGCAGCAAGAAAACCAGAAATCCTCCAGAAATCAGAGCTGTTAACTCCTCAAAGCTTACTAAAATAGACCAAGGACTCAGTTGCCCAAAGGGGCTGCAAAAGCACCCCCACCACCTGCTTTTTAAACCCATCAAGGTGAAGTTGAGAAGCTGGGCTCATCCTGTCTCCTTGCTTTCTTCACCCCGCTGCTCTTCCTCTGCCAGACTACTTTCCACCACTGCTCCTATCTCAATTTACCATCATTCCTAAGGAGCTGAGCAGAAAAGCATCCACAGTATGAGGTGGTTTATGGTGTTGCTCATTGCCAGGCAGCAGGACACATGGCCAGATGGACCCCAAACAGCCCTCCCACAGCAGTGGGAACCTGCCTCACCCTGTGTGGGAGCTGGGAAGGGCTGCCTGTGCAGGCATCCCACTGGATGGGGGGGAAGTGTGGGACACCAAGGGCTGGATTCAGCCCACCAGATTTGACCAACTGAACTGTTTTACCTCACAGAGAACGTGGCCTTTGCTGGGCTCTATGGTGAATGCCAGGCTTGTCATTCAGCCAAGCTCAGCAGGAATCAGCAAGCATAAGATTGATGCACCTGCTAATGCAAATCCCAAAATCTCCTGGATAATGAGAGTGAGCACAAGCATCAGAACCTCTAAGGAGAGCCATAAAAACCTGTATCATCATCAGTTCCAGGAAACAAAATACGGATCAAGGTCTATCAAGTCCCCTGCACACTCATTGGACTTCTAGGTGACTTTCTATGAAGCTCCTATTTTGAGCAGTGATCAATTATGCATTTCAAGCCATATGGCACCTTCATTCCAGAAGGAAGGCATTTTGTCTTGAAATGTGTAAGCTAGAAAATCTGCTGCATCCTGACAAAAATGCAACATTGCCAGTTACTCACAGAAGCAGAATCATTAAGGAAAAAAAGACAGACCAGGATAAGTTTAATTAGATGTCCACTTTTCATTGAAATATCCTCAAAGAGGAAATATACCCTTGTATGTGCACTTCCAGTCTTTTCTAAAATTAATCTAAGTCAGAGCTTTGATTTTTGTGGGAAACCTGATATAATATACAACATTCCCAATTTAGCACAAGGATCTCTTCCAGCATGGATCTCCTCCAGGCACAAAGGCACTGAAGTCCTCTGGGGTCACTGGATTGATAATGCTACCAGACATGACAGCACTCCTGTACACTAGCAGAAGTATCATTCCCATCCTAGGAATTATGGATGAGAAATGTAGAAAAACACTGCTCTCCAGTGGAGCCAGAACATCCAAGGCACTTCTCAGAGCAGCAACAAGTGATGCTGCAGACATTTTTTATATGGCAGTAGGCTGTTCCTTCTCTCATAGCCTCCTACAACCCAGGTTTTGTTCCAGAGGCTCAGTGAAAATGGTGATGCTTCTCAGTTCTCTGCTTGGACTGAGACAACAATGAGGTGAAATTTAAGAGGTGCTTTAACTCATTGCCCCTCACCTGGTTCAGCCAGAACCAAAGGCAGCAAAAACTAAAAGCTCTTTTGATTGCTGCCCCAAAGGGCAAATAATCACCAGCAACGATGTGGTGTCCCAAGGAAACCAAACTGGCGACTACTGACCATGAGTCAGAAGGAATTCCTTGGACTTGAAGCTAGCAGGACAACCTGGGGAGAACGCTTTGGGGAAGGACCAAGTGTGAAGGTCAGCAGCCACACCCACTGCCTGTTCTGACTGCTCACAGCCCCAGACATTCACCCCAGGGGTGCTGAGAGCTGCGAACCCCTGCTATGCCAGGTATGCCCTTGCAGGTGGCAGACTCAGCAACAATCCCTCCTCAGCACCGGGGCACGGCCTCATTGTGCTCCTACAAAGGACTTTGGACCGTGGCCCATTTCCAGAGCAAGCACAGGAGGCTGTCTTTGTGTAGACTTTTCTGTGAAAGCACACCCAGGGCTCTGGAAATGTTTACTAAACCCTTTCTTCCTGGTTCTGTAGGTCACTGTAGTTGTTTGGAGAGATACACCTACAGCTCGAGGTCTCCCAGGAAGAAGTAAGGATGGTTAACTTGCAGCAATGTTCTCTCTGTAAATAACTGCTGTGATCAAGGTTAAGCTCTTTGTGGTTGAGTGGCTTTTAATCTGAGCAAAGAATGTGTGGGCAAAGCTCTGCTGATCCAGAGCCCTCCGGGGACTCCCTGGGACGGATCCCAAGCAGCTGGGTGCCTCATTAGGGTGTGAATGAGGCTTTGCTGCAGAAAAGCTACAGAAAAGACAATTACAACTCCCTGGCTTATTGATTTCTATTGCTATGGTAACAGCCCACATAGCTCTTCACTCCAACACTTCCTCCTGCTTTGGGCCATGCCTTCCACACCTGTGCAATTACATCCAGGTTGGCAGTCTGCACGTCAATCCCAGCTGATTCCCAATGGTTTGCCTGTCTCCAGGTCGCAGGATCTGTCAGCAGGTGGAGCTTCACGGCAGCGCTGGCACGGGCGGCTCCTGGCAGGCTCCTCACAGGAAGATTGATGCACTCCCACAGCACAGCAGCTCATCAGCTCCAAACAGCTCCACAAAAAATCAGTGCCCCTGACAAACTGCCTCCCCTGGAGCACACATAGCTCAGCCCAGCGTTTCCACAATACAGATTTTTCCCAATTTGGTGACAGGCTCCTGGAGAGGTTCCTCCTTGGCATGGGCACAGGAAAGTTGGCTATGAATCTGCTGCTTTCATTTGGCTTACACCCCACTGTTTAAAGGAACACAAACCTGGATACCACCAGCAAAACTAAAATGAAGAGGTTTTAAGTGGAAAGATTTTAATTAATGATCTGTATGTTAGCAGGAATTAATTAAAGAGCATTCTGGGAACTCTCCCACACGACTCTGGTGTTGCAGGGACCTGTCCCATTGAGCAAGCTGGGAAAACTGTTTGACCCCAGGTCTGGCACTACTGGCTCTTCTCCCACTTCTCAGCTGCGTTAGATCTCAATGTCTGATGTCCCTCACCAGCTCTGAGCTCCCCTTACAGCTCCATTGAACATATTGTTTTCTGCAGCCAGTGCTTACAGCCAGGACAGATGTGCCTCTGCCCATTCCCTGAATTTTCAGCTATCCTCTACAGCTCTCTTCTTGTCCTGGCACGAGGGGACAGCAGCTGACTCACTGTGCTGGGGAGCAGGATGAGATCTGGACAGGATGAGGATGTGATCCTAGGGCTGGTGAAAGCTGCAAACCTCTCACCCCCATAGTCTCTGTTAGGGTGGCAATCACTCAACACCTCAAAAACTTTGTAACAACCCAGAGGACAGAGGTGGCATCACGGTCTCAGGGAAACATGGATGGAACTCCTGAAGGAACTGCTTGGCCAAACAACAGCACATTATACCATCCAAAAAATCAAACTACCACTGAAAACAGCCCAGATCACACCCCTACCACTGGGGGGTTCTTTCAGACCTACCAGGAATTCACTTCGCTTTATAATATTCAGGGAGCACAGAAGCATGAAATTTGATTTCTTTCTTCTGAAGATGCTGGAGATTATTTTAATTCTAACTTGGTATCGCTGAAAGAAAGCTCTTATTCAGTGGTTTAATATAAAGTCTTTTAGTATCTGTTGCAGCAATACAATCTCTATTTTCTTTCCTATAAATGTACTAATCTCACCAAAGGATGTAATTTGAACAGTAGAATGAAGTGGAATAAAAATATGCAGCAGCAGGCGAATGTCCTTTTCAAACAGGAACCTGCTCTGAGCTATGTGCACTCTGTTCCATCAGATTAGGCAGAGCAACAATTTAAATCTCAGCCCCAGTGATCAGTATGAAGAGCAGAAAATGTTCTTTCACCCTTTCCTGGAACTCGGTATGAGCAGATGCACACTGGAGAGAGGGAGAAGCAAAAGCAGACAGCAGGGGAGGTGAGATGTATCAGAGAGGGGACACCAAATAAAGAGGGAAGTGTTGGAGAACTGCCTTGGCAGACAGAGCCAGATACACAGAGAAATGATTCACTGGGTTAAAAACAAAAACTAAAGAAGCAGGGATAACAGGGCAGAACATACAGTGGAAAACACGTCCAGAAGATTTATCCATTTATTGCCTGCTTGAAACACATTTCTAGGGGGCTAACAGGCCAAAGTACTTCTGCTTGAACTTCATAATTAGGAAAGACTTCAACTGCATTAGAACATGCAAGAGAAATACCACTATTCCAAGTTAAATGATGAAAAAATTAGGTGAACACTGCTGGCATGGTAACTAGAAAGCAGAATCACTGCCTGACTGGTGTCAGGAACTAGAAATACTCTCCCAACAACACTGGAAGATGAAATGACTGAAAAAAACCCCACCCCAAGCACCCCCACAGGACCTCAGTGTTTTCCATAGCAGGGTGAGATCACCCCAGGGATGGGGACTAATGCCAGTATTTAACAAAAAGCAAATTTAAAGTACAACAGCTTTATTTCCACCTGGCAAGTAACTGCTGTGGGCATATCAGTACTGCCCACATAAGATTAATCAGTAGTTCAAGACCTACACAATAAAGGATTGTTTGGTTTGGGTTTTTGTCCTTTCAAAGTAAGACCTCACTGTTCTTACAGAGACATGGAGACCACTCTGGGTTGTAACTGTTTTGCCTCTAGAGAAATTAAAAGAAAGAAGTTAAGAAGTACTTGAGCAAAGCAGACAAAGGCAGTACTTTTGCTCATTTAAAGAAAAATCTTATTTTAGGAAAATTAAACTTTGGAAAAAAGGTTCTTTCAGGAAACACTTCCTATTGCAATATGAACAGAATGTACAATATGTACTACATCCAGAGTTATGCTTTCCCTTCATGAGGAGCAGAGTTGTCTGTCTTCATCATGACTTTTCAGGTTTTTCTTCTGGTTTCTCATTCATCAGGTCTTTGAATCCCAATTTTTCCAGTGGTTCATTAGCCATAAGTTGCCTAAGGAAAAAAGAAGAAAACAACAACAAAAAACTCCATTTTAGAGAACACAGCCTATAACCAAGAGAACAGCAGCATTTTCTATTTCATTTACTATTATTTACCCTAAACAAATCCAAGACATCTACACAGGACCTCAGAAAATAGTTTTAGAAAAGCAACATTCAGGGATTATTTTTTTCCCCCTTAACAGTGGTTTGCCAATTCAATGTGTTGTTTCTTCATTTCTGGAAGAATGGAGTAAGAGTTTTGTTAGAAACACACCTAACTCCTGGTTATCTTTAATTAACACATTGGATAAGAGCTTCCTAAAATTCTACCAATGCCATTTACATTTACAAGTGAATATAGTTTAGAACAGCATTCGTGGTGCCACTAGACTTTGCTGTAGTGATTTTCAAACTCGTTTTTGACTTGCAGCCTTCCTCACCACCAGCCCATGCAGTGTACTTTCCCTAAATACAGGGAAATTTGTTCATTTTTCAAAGTTCCCTGACTCACCCTTGTACAGGAAGTATTGCAAAGCAATGCATGAATGGAAACTTCCTTGGAAAACCAATCACCAACACTTGATTCACATGAACTGAGGTCCAAGTTCAACTTTCAACTTGCCTGCTTGAAACATATTTCTGAGGGGCTAACGGCCAAATTATTTCGACTTGACCTCAGCATCAAGACTCAATTGCGTTAGTATATGCAAGAAAAATACCACTGGCTCTGATAATTCCTAGGTAAGTCATACACAACACTTGGAGGGGTCTTGAAGACATATTCAGAGCTCATTGAGGAGGCCATGCAGAAGGAAAGGACGGCTACAAGTGAAAAGTTTAACTTGCAACCACAGATGAAAACAAAAATAAATCTTCACATTGTCTGCTGTGCAGGGTGGAAGCTGCCCAGGCCTCGCTGTTATCCCACCCTACCGGCCGGATAACATCGAAACCACAAGCTGCTGATGGCACACGGGGCACCTCTTTCCTTGAGGGACAAAAACCCCTGCGTGACCGCGGTCTCAGTTCCCCTGGGGGCGGCTCCCCGCAGTCCCCGGTGTGGCGGGGCCCACTCGCCTGTCCATGCGGCACTCCAGGTAGGCCATGGCGCTCTGCCGGCAGGCCGCGCTCTCGTAGCCGCTGCGGCGGAGACACTCCATGAACCGCTCCTTGAAGGCGCTGCACTCCCCTGCAACACACACAGAGCGAGGGCCGCGCTAGCGCCGCGCTCGGGGCCGGCCCTGGGGCGGCGGGGCAGGCCCGGCGCCGGGCCGCGATACCGCACCGAAGTGATCCAGCGGGAACGCGCCCTTGTCCGGCGGCCGCGGCGTGAAGCTCTTGTTGCTGAAGTTCATGGCGGTGGACATGGCGCCGCCGGGGGTGGGGACACGGACGGCCCGATCCCCGCGGTCGCTCTCCGGTCACTCTCCCCTCACTCTCCCGTCACTCTCCCCTCGCTCTCCCGCTCGCTGCCGCCGCCGGGGGGAGCCGTGCGCCGCGCGCATCGAGCGGGTCACGTCACCGCCGCCACCGCGCGCAGTGGGCGGGGCCGCGCCGCCATGGGAACGGCGTGGGCGTTGCTATGGCAACCAGAGCGCACGCGCGTGTCGCCATGGAGACGGCGCCGCCCGCCATGTTGGGCCTGGCCGGGAGCGGGAGGGTCACTCCCGACCCTGCACCCGGGGCTCTGACAGCCTCTGGGAAATAAACACACTCCTCTTCACAAAGCCCGTGTCGTTGTCCTCATTCCCCTCTGAATGCTCCGAATGGGTTGTCCTGTGCAGGACTTTGATGATCCTTGTGGGTCCCTTCCAGCTCAGGATGTTCTGGGGTTCTGTGAGTCTGTGATTCATTCCTATGGATGGGTGGCTGTGATGGTCGTGGGCTGCCTGTCTGTGGAGGGGCCCGGAAAAACGGTCTGCCCCTGGCATTTGTGCATTGGGAAATGGAGGGGGAAAGAGCCAAACTTGGAGCCTGCTGTCCACAAATCCCTTAGTACAGGATCCAGCCTTGTCCAATCTTTCCCTTCTCTATCCAGGGCTGAGGCTCCTCCTTCCCTTCTGCCCGAAGAATAAATTCCTCACCTGTCACTGCTGAGCTCTGGGTCTTGACTCAAAAGCCCATTTTTGGGACCCAGCTCTGGATGGTGTGTGTCCACAGAGCCCTGGGGACGGCACTGGCAGGAAGGCAGGATCAAATCCCCTGGCAAAGCCAGCAGCATTTTGGCTGGGCCGTCCCCTTTCTGCTCAGCCACGATGCGGTTCCTCGTCCCTCATTAACTGTCACGGGTTAAGTTGTGCACAAACCCCACGGGCAGCACCGAGTTATTTTGTGCCTCCCACGAGCAATGGGAGAGCAGGCAGGTTCCCATCCCACGGCATAAATGCTGATGAAACAAAAAACACCAAGGGGGTGTTGTGAGAAGCTTGGGAAATGGTGAGTTTCCAGATCCTCAAGATGTCCAATGAAGAAAAACATCCCTTTTGCCTGCAGGTTTACAGCACAAACTCTGCAGATTCACAATTCCTTCTGAAAGGAGGATGAGAAATAGCTTTAATTTAACTCACCAAGTGTTAACCATGGATTATGCTGATGTTTTTTCTTCTTTGCCCATAGCTGCAATTGGTTTAAGACAGTATTTTATCTTTTTAAAGTTGATTTTCTTTTAATTAAATGACTGAGCTAAGCAGAAAGAATTCAAGGCTTGGAAAAAAAGAAATGAAATAGCTTCAATATTTAAGGATAGCCATTATGGAAATATTAACTGCAGCTCCATTTAAAGTGTCTTTTGTTTATGCTTTGATTGCTTTCTTATTACAGTATTGAAATTGTAAATGGAAAATTACACCATGTTCTATTACATAAGCAACTGGTTTGCACAGCTTGAAATATAAGCTTTTATTATTAGGTTTTCAGGGCTATGAACAATAGATGGGTTTTATTATACAGTAAATAGCACTTTTCCACTTGACTTCGTTATAACACTTAATGGTAAAAGGGAGATACTCCTCTTTCATAGATACATGCAGCAAACTGTCCCCCAGATTTCAGATGACCGAGCAGCAGGGAAGTAGCTTGGTTTACCTGGACAAGTTTAACTGATGTGTCAAGGCACTTGATTTTAGCAAGCAGCCCAAATTACATTCCTTACTTTCTGTCACAGTGGTCGACTTGCTGATTTCCCATGCAATGAAGGAAGAAGGCAAAGGAAAAAGATGTGCAGAGATCCCTTAGGGGAATTATTGCCAGGCAGACAGCAGCAGCCCTTTCCAGTTCTGTTTAACATCCTTACCAATGATCTCAATGAGGGGCTCGGGTGCACCCTCAGTAAGGTTGGAGGTGACACTCAGTTGGGGATGAGTGTGGATATTGGGAAAATTCACTTTCCCAAGCATTGCCACAGGCTGCCCTGGGCAGTGGTGGAGACACCATCCCCGGGGATATTTAAAAGCCATGTAGATGTGGCACTTGGGGACATGATTTTAGTGGTGGCCTTGGCAGCGCTGGAGGAACAATTTGACTCAATGATCTTTTCCAACTTAAATCATTTTATGATTTTCTGCAAAGGCTACATCAGCTTGCTACATTTTATTATATCCAATTTTTTTTTTTTTTTACCTATTCAGTAACTCAGGGTCTTGGATTCTTAAATGTTGTAGTTACTTAAATTCAGGTCAGGTATAGTAGCAGGTGTTTGATTATGATTACTTAATGTTTTTATTGCAAATGCCAGTTGTATCTTCTAGAATTTCCTTTAAAGGTACAGGTTGTCTTACAATCTAATACACGTGCTTTAGAAACGAGGATATATTTTTCCCAGGGAGATCAAATAAAACCCCCATTAGATAATCATTGTGAAGAAAAAAACCTCATTTGCGGATTAAACCAACCAGTTCCAAAAGAACTCAACAAAAACAGAGCACAAAGAGCAGTGCCACAAACAAAGAATTAAATGCTTTTCACATATTACCTTTCAAAGGAGTGGGAGACTTTGACAGCATCAGGGAAATCTGAAATAGCTGTTTCAGCAAAAGGGTGCCCACTCTACAAGAGAGATCAGATAATTTGTAAAGCAGGCAGAATTTCACCTCTAGCATGGAGTCCTGAGCCCTTGCCAAAAAGTAGAAAGCTCAAATTAGAAGACTTCCCAAACTAGGGAAAATCTTGGCTCTTTCAAGTTAGGCAGCTTGATAGACTAAAAATTAAATAAAAATCCTTTGCTTGAATCAGAGCTTTTCATCATTGATGATGGATTGAAGTAACATTTAAAACTGTTATTTTCCAGTGTTGTCAGACAGTGCTGAAAACTTATTCTGCTATTAGAGTTTATCCAGCAGCTGGACAAACATCTCCTCAGAAGGAGTTATTATACACTCACCATTACTTTTTGGAAGCACCAAGTTCAATAATACTTCAGAGAAGAACCTTTATTCTTTTTTTACGAGCAGAGAAAAGTCCGTGACTTCCATTATTTTCTCTCTCTCACCACGCTGCCTCTTTTAAGAGCCTGCAGACTCAAATTATCAGGTAGTTAATTGGAAAATAATTTATTGACAAGTCATGAAAGCCTTAGAGTAAAGCACTCGGGGATTTCATAGCTTGACTTGGGATAGCTGTAGGAAATTAATGAGTTGAACAAGACCAAGCACATTCAGATGCTGGAATTTGTGCCCTTGAGACTGCTGTTCCCAGCCCAGGCACAGAACACACCTCAGAGAAACATCCTTCCAGGATCACTCATTCCTGTGCCTCACCTTTGTGCAGCGAGCTTGCCGCCAGCTCTTACATAAGGCCTCTTGCTCCATCACTGCCACAGGCTGCTGCAAACCATTTTTCTCCCTTTTAATTCAGGTTCCTAGACAAGCAAAAAATGCAGAATATTGCCAGAATAGTCTGGGGAACGGGGATTTCTGCTGTGGATGATTAATGAAATGTTATTGTTTTGCACTTACAGGGAAATTGTAGTTTCATGCCAATAAGGTCAGGGCCTTAATATGTTATGTGCTCTACAAAGATGTACAGAGTGATAGCTCATTTTCTGTTATTACTGAGCCAAAGCCTCATCAGTTTAGAGAGGAACATTGTAGAAATAGCAATGCTGCACTGAGAGGTGAAACAAACCTTCATCTCAAATTCCTCACTGCAATTCTGGTACATCTCAATCCACATCTGCACCTGCATCAAGACAGGGGCCTAGAAGTAAGATGCTGGGACCCTGGTTCTGTAGATACCAACTAATTATCCTCCATGATATGCCTCAAATTTCTCTTGCATTATTACAGTTTCTGCAATATTTTTGTTGAGATAGACAGAAGCCAGAGACCCAGAACAAAAAAATAATTGGAGCTATGCTGAGGCATTTGATTTATCAGCTGTATTTGCAAAATCATCTCTTCATAACCCAACCTACTCAATGCTCACCTCCCAGGTCACGCTGCTTTGACTTGTTGGTGCAAATATCAATCTGGAAGATGATGGTTCTAGCTACAGTTACAAGGGATTTTACTGTCAATATTTTTGTCAAAATCAATAGATGTGTATATTAAAAAGAACATTACCAGCACCATAGACAAGGATCTCCCATGTATTTTCTCACTGAGTGAGACTCATGAAGGAATGGCTTCTATTCAGTCAAGAAGAAGGCTTTTAAAAGCAACAAAGTTCCCAAGAATGCTAAATACTTAACACAAGTGGGAAATACTCTCACCTTAGGCTCAGCACAGGGACAACGCACTGATCTCATGCACAGACTTTTTAATTTTCTTCTCCTGGTGATCAGACTCATGCCATATAATCCTTCAACTCAGAATACAAAAAAAACCCCAACGAAAAACAACCTATGAATCTCTTTTAAAAAAAACATTTGCAGTGAAATAATGATTTTTTAAAAATGTTTTTCAGGAGTGTCTTTTCTCAAAGTAGATTTACAACCCACAATGATTTGACAGATAAATTAAAAGAAATTAAGGAGTCATATGTATAAAAATGAGCAAAGTGAACACTTGAGACTGATCACTACCCTGTAGTAATCCTTTAGAAATACAGATTTGCAGGGTGGGAAGAAGTGGGTGTAATCCAATAAAACAATGCAATAATGATGAAAAATTGAAACAGGTCAGAGTCGGAAAGCTTTTGATTTCTTTTTACGCTGGTATTTGTCAAGGCAAGCAAAATCCATTAGCAAGGAGCAGCCTGAATTTTAACACATCTGGGTCTTTAAAAATGTTAATGTTTAATAGGGTGTGCTCAGGCTTTCTATATCCCTCCTAACAATGCATGGGCTGATAGGCATCTCCGGAGGCTGTAAATCAGTGGCAGAGCCTTGCAAGGCACACAAGCACTTGGTGTTCACTCTCATGGTTTATGATGTTATCAGCAGTCATTGACTGACTTATGGCCTTATAACAACCCTTTCCCTGCATTATCCTACAGTTACTGTAGCACTGTTAACCTGTGTCCCATTAAGAGGTGATGTGACCTTCTCCAGATGAGCACACAGGAGTTACTGTGGTGTTCAAGGTGCAGACTCATTTTCCAGGAGGAACTGATGAGTCCCCTGAGCTGTGCCCAGAGTCTGCTCACCTGAAGGTGCTTCTGCCTTGGCCTGGTAAAAAGACAAAGACATGAGCAGGGAATACGTTTTCTCCCCAGTCCTGTGTGGGATCCTCACCTGCAAGGCTGTGGCTCTAGGCTGTGCTCAGGATTGCACGCTGGAAGCTGAGGGATGTGAGGAAAAAAAGGGAGTGAGGAATCACACTGGCTGTATTTTAAAATTGCAAGGATTTCCTCCCTCTTGAGAGCTCATCCATCCTTTCTCACAGGACATGCAAGTCCATGGGCTCACTTCTTGAGAAAGGGTCTCACCCCATACTGCCACCACAGATTGAAGTCCTTGGGAAGGTGCTTTTTCTCACTCTGGCAGCAGCCAGCTCTACTCCAACAGAGCTCTATGTAAACAGAAACAACAGATTTCCTCCTTTGGTACCCAACTGGCCCCATGCAGGGTTTTTTTCCTCCCTCTTACTGCATATTATAAAGTCTCAGGGGTCCCAGTAGTCACACCACTTGCTCAGAGAAGAATCTGGCAGAACAGGATATTCTTGGAAATGTCTGGGAGAGGAGGGTGCAGGCCAAGGCCTCATAGCTCAGTGCAGCAAATCTTGAGATGGACGTGACCATCCATTGCCCTCCTTTCTTTGCCCACCCTGCCTGGTGCTCTTCTGCACAGGGAAATTCCCCCTTGTGAAAAACTCCACTCCTGATAACAAGCCTTGGAGAGCAGGCAGACATGCAGGCACCTTTTTCATGTCAATCTAGTTAGAGTTTATTGATTCCCCTTGCCTTTGGCTAACGTACTTTTATTATTATTAATAAATAATCATCATTTTTCCATCAGTGTAGCCTGCACCCGGGAGCCTTGGAGAATTCTAGCAAAAGAATTATTAAAGTAAAGATTTCTAAAGGGGTGAACAGCAGCACAGCTCAGTAATCTGCCAGAACCTGCAACTGGGGAACAAAATATCCCCTCTGGAGAATATGGGGTAGAGCATCAAACCAGCTCCTTCCTCCAGAGCCACCATTTCCAACAGTGGCTTCCTGTTCATGGTCACTTCTGCTTTGCTGTCATCCCCCAAGGATGCAGAGGGTGTGGGTGGCTCTTGGAGCTGTCACCCGGGCACGTGGGCTCTTGCAGGACCCTGCCCTGGCTTGGGACGTGACTCAGTACCTGCAGGGCCAGAACTGCTGCCATGTGCTCCTCCTGGCTGGCACCCCTTGGCAGCAGCTGCCCAGGCAGCCTCCCTCCTCCATCCTCTGCCCGGCCAGCTGCAGAGCCTGATCCTGGCTCCTCCCAAGTTACAAAGATTCAGGATCTCTTTCCCAATCTAGGCAGGATTGCCTGCAGGGGATGGTTTCTCCTGGAGGATTGCATGCAGCTGTTCATAAACAGAGAGAGTCATCACCAAATGCTGAGCCAGGCATGGCCATCCAGGCAACAGTTCTCTGGGCAGTAAACTGCAAAATAATGACTGAAGTGGTTTCAGGGGCATTTTGGGATTGCTGCTAGGGGATTTTTGGCACAAAGACAGTAACAATGCTAGCAATGAAAACACTGATTTGCTCAAGGAGGTGTTTTTACTGGCGTGGTAGGAAAGCAAAGAGAGTCAGAGCTGTCACCTGTAAAAAGATCTGCTCCCGTCAGCAATCCTGAATTAGCACATCTTCATGCAACCACCCTTCCAGCTTCTCCATGGTCAGTCTTGTCCTCCCCTTGAGGCCTGCTTGCCAGGTTCACCCTGGGCCGTGCATTATTGTGGGCTTTCCTTCCTGTGTCCTGCTTCCTCCATTGCAACACCAATGGTCCAGCTGAGTCCTGTGACCTGGCACAGTGACAGCAGTCCAGCGTGGGTCCTGTCCTAGAGCTCTGACCCTGAAATCACAGAGAGAACAACATGCCCATAACACAGATCTTCACTGGAAGACAAACACCCCGTCCCAGTGTTGCAGATGAAATAAGAGCTCCAGATTATGATAATTCATGGTTGAGAATAAAAGAGGGTGTTGTATTTGGCAGGAAAATTGAGTACATCTGATCTAAGTGGACATAAACAAGCCTTCAGAGCCTTTTTCTCTGTGTAGAGCCACTTCCCCAGAAGGTGTGTTCAGGCAATGACAGAAGGGCTATAAAGAGACCCCAAGATGCTCATACCCACACCTGGCTTTGGACATGGCTGTGCAGAGTTTCCTGCAGTACCTGGGCTCCAGCTCGCTGCTCTGGTTGGCAGCAGGGCTCTTTGCTCTCCTTTACTTTCTCTCCAGCTCCAAGAGGTCTGTTTGCAATTTGCCCCCTGGGCCACGACCTCTTCCTCTGATTGGAAACCTGAACGTGGTGGACCTGAAAAAGCCGTTCCAGTCGCTGACAGAGGTAGGGGCTGAGCAGGGAGGGGGCAAATGTGCAATTCCTGAAACACAGCTGGGGAGATAGACATGTGGCTGTGTTTGCTTTGTGTGCAGGGCAGCAATGAGATATTTGGCAGACAGGCAGGCTGGCAGAATGACTTTAGCTTCAGAGATGCACACGCACATACTTGTATTTATAGATATAATAATATACACACTCCTTTCTTTATACTCAAGTGTAGACCTCCCCCCCCCACCCCTCACAATTCGCTCCAAATCATTGGTGTTTTGAGCCTTTCAGAGGCTGCAGGTAAAAGATTTGAGTTGGGCCAGGCTGCTGCCATCAAGAGATGTCTCATTGCCATCAGACCTCTAGAAGGATTGGGTGGATGGAAGGGATGAAGCAAGAAAAGGTATCACCCCCACAGCAGAGGGAAAGGGGGTGTCCTGTGCACACTTATTTCCAAAACTAATTATATCTCTGCAATGCAAAGCACAGCTCTGCCTCCCCAGCCCCTACCCCTGCACACACTGCCCAGGGTGGTTAAGGACTTGATGCATGGATTTTATATGTCTAGCTAAACAAATTTATTCTTCTTACACAGCTCCATGGATACTTATATTTCTAAAAGAGAAAAAAAATATATACTTAAGTATTAAAAACCCTGGGGCAATGTTTGTTTCAGAAAGTGTCTGTGTGTTCCTGTAGGGACCTGTGGACAAATCAGTGGAAATTCAGATTTTATCTGGTTGCTGTAGAGACAGTTGAGGTGCTGTGAGCCACATGCCCTGTGTGTGTGGTGCTTACTGGGCACTGTGATGGGGGAAAGCTGGTCCCCAGAGAACTCCTTCAGCCACTTGAACATCTGCAGTGAGAGGGCAGTGCAGACACTGAAATCCTCCAGTTAGCTGTAGAACAAAGGGCACCCTGTTACAGAATTCCTACAGCGGGCACACAGTGCTCATCTGCTTGATTTATGGGGCAGAGGATTGTGTAGAGATCAGGTCTGATGGGCTTCTGGTCCTGAGCTCCCATCTGACCCTGGGTATGTTTGAGGATGTCAGTATGAAACTATTTATGAACTATTTTTGGCTGTGCTGGGGGATTTTATGATACAAATGTCACGTGATGGCACCAGACAAATTTCCTATAATCTACCAAGAAGCTTTATTTGGGCTTTCAGGCCTGCCACATCCAATACTTGTGCTGCTGAGTAAAAATGGAGTGGATGCCCAGAAGCACTAAAGCAAGGAGGTGGCCAAAAGAAGGCTTGGAGGCAGCTGGGATTCCCTGCCCCTGGCTCTGCCACACACTCTGTGAGATGCCAGGGATGAAAGAACCAGTGCTAATGTTATCTCCCAAGCTGTCAAACCACTGTTAGATGAAAACAAATTCAATTTGTCTGGCATAATAAGAGGAGCTGCTTCTAATCTGAAATTCAATTTGTGGAATCTATCTAATGCATAGAAAATGGCAACCCAGGCACATCAAAAACAAGCAGACATTTGGAGCGGATGGCTTGCAGTGTGTTTAAACGAAGCCTAAAATACCAAGTGAATGATTAGCTTGTCAAAGCCACCTTTCTGGGTAACAGATGATTCATTTTTAATTTGCTATAAAGGCCCAATGCTCCTGTGACATTATCTACCAGAATATGCTTCCTAGTTGGATTCAGGTTGCTGGTGGCCAGCAAATAATTCCACGATGACTGCAACACTACCCACCTTGCCATAATTAGAGACAAGTGCTGTCCTGAAAGAAAGAGTTATTGTCTGGCTTTGTTTATGCAGTGTTTGTGGCTTCAGCCTCAAAGGTGTGTGCACGCCCGCTTGCCTCAGGTCACCAGCACTACAATAAACAGGCCTGCCTGTTACAGCATTCTCTAAGCAGCCTCCCAAGGTGGTATTGCTGGCCTGTTACTGCAGAACACCACAGGAATGCTGTGGCACTTTATTGACTCCCCTGATAGGAGCAGTGATAGCAGACACCTTGTTGTGCAAACAGGGTGCAAGCAGAGATGCTGGCAGCCGATAGCTGTTGCTCACTGCTTGAATTACAGCAGCACCTGGAGACATCAGGCAGGGCTGGGAGGCTCCTTTTGGTCTAGAAACCACCTAGAGTGGCCAGTACTGGTGTTTGAGTCCAGGCCTGGCTTCGAATGAACGTATTTATTCACCTTGACAGCTCTCCAAGATATATGGCAACATCTTCACTGCGCATTTTGGACCCAGGAAGGTCGTGGTACTTGCTGGATATGAAACCATCAAGGATGCCCTTTTAAATCACGCTGAAGAATTTGGAGAGAGGGCAGAAATACCCATATTTAGGAAAATGACACAAGGAAATGGTAATTGACCTTTTGGTTGGATATGTTTTTTCTCTGTTCGTTATATTCTCACAGCAGAGTGTTGTCCTCTAGCAGATCACTTTTTGTGAAAAAAGCCTTTCAAACATTTGTGAAGCAGGTGCCATAAGGATGTTACACTTTTATTTTAGGCATAGCATTCAGCCATGGAGAGCTATGGAAAACTATGAGAAGATTTACCTTGTCCACACTGCGAGATTTTGGAATGGGAAAGAGAACCCTTGAGATCCGAATCCTGGAGGAAGTAAATTCCCTTATCAAATATTTTGAATCCTATCATGGTGAGTGTCAAGTCTTTCATCCAGAGACAGAGAACAGGTCTAGCAGAACAATAAAGATTAATGAAAGTTTAACTCTGAGCAAATGGTATCTTGTGGTTAAAGTTCAGCATACGCTGCAGTAGTTATTGAACCAAAGCCTTAAAACACTGAAACAGAGTTCCCTGCTATGAATTCTGGGTGGGGAATGAGTTTTCTTTGGGAGCTCAGGACTACATTTCCATACGAAACCAGACTCAAATGTCACTTTGTCATTTGTTTTCATTGCTTGAAATACAGGGAAACCATTTGATACGAAAATGATACTCAACAATGCTGTATCCAATGTCGTCTGCTCTATATTGTTTGGAGAGAGGTTTGAATATGATGACCCAGTGTTTCTAACTTTGCTGAAGCTGATAAATCAAAATACTAAGCTGTTGGGCTCTCCTATGGTGCAGGTAAGAGCTTAATTTCATGTTTTAGCTTTTAGTTTTTTGGGGGATATCCAGTTTCCAGGGTTTGTTCTCCTGGCCTCCCACATCTTTCTTCTTGAGAGCAGACAGTCAGCCTGTACAGAACACATCTGTGGTTCTGTATCTGCAATGCACAGATTCCCAGGCTCCTGCAATTAGTCTGTGAAGCTTATTAGTAAAAGAAAAAAAAAGCCAAGTCTTCACAAAAGGAACAACTTTACCCTCTTTGAAGAACAGAAGCACAATCCCAAACCTGCCTCCTCAAATTACGGAAAGAACACCCTGTTTCTGCAGGAATCCAGAGCTCCTTGGACTGCAGAAGGAGGGGAATTACAGCCTGAAATCTCAGGCATAGGACAAGGCACCAGCAGTGTGATTTGAGATACCAGTATGTGTTCAAAAATGCCCATTACCAGTAAAACTTCTCTTGCTCCACAGTTATATAACTTCTACCCCTCCCTTGGATTTCTGTCTGGAGCTTCCAAGACTGTGCTACAAAATGTCAGGGAATTGAATGCTTTTCTCCAGAAGCTCTTCCAGGAACACAAAGAGGAGCTTAATGAAAATGACTTAACAGGCTTTGTGGATGCCTTTCTGGTGAAGCAAAACCAGGTACTTTAAAGCTGAGTCTCAGTGTCTTTCTGTTCCCTTAGCTCTGACTTATTCTTAGGACTGGTCATCTGTCAGGCACTGGGAGTGAGTGGAAACAGAAGAAATGCAGTGAGCAGAATATATCAAAGCTCCTACTGAACGCTGAGCTGTGCTGGATTCACTCATGGCCCTTCTGGAGCTGCTGGTTAAAGGGATTTAGCTGTTGAGATGTCCTACATGGGTGAAATAAGTTACCACTCAGCATACATAGGGAGGTGATCATCCCAAACCTTCCTGCAGGAATGGTACAGGGATAAACTGTGTATGGAATTATTTCTCATATATAGACCTGGGGATTACACATGTGCTTGTGACCAGACTAATTCCACACAGTATAGGCCCTAATGCCAAAAGACTAAATGTTCAGTTTTCCAGCAGATATAAACTCACAGAAAGCTAAAATGCAGGTAAAAATCGTGGCAACACAGTCACATATGGGTGTCATTTGCTGTGTTACCCACATGTTTTGAAGGAGTCAAAGAAACCCCACACTGCATTCAGCAATGGAAACCTGATGTTTTCAACCCTGGACCTCTTTGCTGCTGGGACTGAGACTACATCCACAACTGTGCGCTGGGGGCTGCTTCTGATGATGAAATACCCAGAAATTCAGAGTAAGGCTGACAAGTCTGTTGTACAATTTATTGTTGCATGCTTAAGGCTTTGGTTGTGGAAGGGAGTGGAACTCATTCAGTGTTGCCTCGAGTAATTATTCTGAGTGCTCTGAGAGAGATAACAACCGTTGACTTTAGAAAGGAATTTTATTCAGCTGGATTGCAATAAACCAGCCCAGCCAAGTGGCAGAGGCAAAGGGGCAGCCTACAGTTACAGTAAGGCTCCCTCATCATTATTCACCTGCAGGCTATGGGCTTACGTCACTAAAGGTCTCCTCAGGAGCTGATTCTGATCTGGTTTCTGTTGAAGGTTATGGGGTAACAAAGGTGTGTAATGAGAGCCAGACATGAGGTGGTCTGTAGTGACTCCATTCAAGCTGCCTCAGCTCAACAACAAACCTGAAAGAACCACACCGTGCCCTGACTTACCCACTTCTGCCCTTCACAGATATTTACAGTTTTCCCTTTTCTTCATCTCTGCCAAACTGGTAGGCATTTCAGTTGCAAGATGAGATTGTTATCAGCTTCTTAATCCTTTCCTCCTTCCAAGGAAAGATTCAGGACGAAATGAACCATGTCATTGAACCAGGAGAGCTGCCTAAGTTGGAGGACCGGAAAAAAATGCCTTATACAGAAGCAGTAATACATGAAATACAAAGGTTTGCCAATATTGTCCCCATGGGTGTATCACGATCGACTCCCAGCAATGTGAATTTCCGAGGCTATGAGATTCCTAAGGTGAGCTCTGAGGCTGCCAGCTTATGCTGCACAGATCCCTCACAGCTTTCTTTAAAGCAGATGGAACACGTAGCTAAAGACATGGTGATGCATGGTTTAATCTGTGCTGTGACCCTTTGTCTTGCATCCAGGATAATTATCATAAATGTACAATGGATTGTGGTCTGGTACAGTTGTTTGAATCACAATTAACCAGAGATTTAATTAAATCACACTCGTTTGAATCTTTTATGTCAAATGTGGAACCTCTACCCCAGCACCTTTGTTGTAAGATCTGACTCTGTAAGAAAGGAATGTTTTGTGGTCCAAAAAATAAAACAGCAGCTACTGAAAACAGACAGAGCCACAATAGGGAAGGGAAGCATTCCCCAGTTCTATTTGTCATGTCTTATTTGCTTCTTCACATTAGAAAAAGTTATACAGTCTGGTTCAAGTAAGGGAGTGATCTCCTCTTCCATGAGTTCCTTTGATCCCTTTCAGGGTACTGAGATTATTCCACTGCTGACCTCTGCTCTGAATGATGAGTTACACTGGAAAACCCCGGATCAGTTCAACCCTTCCCATTTCCTGGATGCCAATGGGAATTTCATTAGGAGAGAAGCATTTATTCCATTCTCCATAGGTAAGAGGGGTGTGGGTGTAGCACCTGGGAAAATGCTAATGGCAGTTCCCCCCGATTTCAGGAGAGTACAAAAGCCAGGGACACAGAACAGAAGGTAAGGGATTCCTGGTCATTCCTCCTGTCCACCACTGCTGCAGGTAACCACCTCTTGATTGGGAGATCTGGGAGACACTGATTTCCTCACAGTCACTGAACAATTTCTTATATCTACAGAATTCTGTGTAGTTTGAGACCAAAGCAGTAGCTCCTCTGATATATACAGAGAGAGAAGGAAGAGGAAATTTCCTACCTCAGCAGCCTGCTCTTCCAGACTGTACCTCCAGTTCAGAACGTCTCAGGCATCAACACCAACAGCTACAGTGCTGATCATTAACTCTCTCCTGGTTGTTTTCAGGACGAAGGGCTTGCCTTGGTGAAGGACTGGCCAAAATGGAGCTGTTCCTCTTCTTTTCGGGCTTGCTCCACAAATTTGTTTTCCAACCCCCTCCAGGAGTGGATAAGTCAGACCTGGATCTCACTGCTGATGTCGGCTTTACCTTGACTCCCATGCCTCACCTGGTTTGTGCTGTGCCCTGTCAGTGATCAAACAACATGGCATTAGAGTAGGGAACTCTTCAAGCTTTAAAGCAAATCTAGCTACCATGGGGAAAAGCTGTCCCTGAGCTTTAGGGGAAGGAGGACACCGGGCACTGATATTTTTTGCTCATTCACGACATTCTCTCCAACAATGTCTGTATAATGCAAACCCTTGGGACAGCCCTGAGTTCTGCTCTCAGATAGTGATTCATTCATGGAACAGCAGATCAGAGATGTTGTTTTCAGGACAGTTTGAAAGAGTGAAATTCCTTCAAACCTCCTCTGTAGATGTAACCCATCAGAGCTCCCCCCTGCCAGCCTCTGTGGGGGAATTCTCAGCCCAGAGTCCAGGCCCTATAGCAGAACTGATTATCAATGGCCCTGCTGGAGACCACAGACAGTCAAAGGATCTGGAAATCTCCACAGGTTTGTTGTTCAGCTGAGCCTCAGACTGAGCTTCCTTTGTGCCATACAACCTGCCTTATCTTTATTACAGAGTCCCAGACACAAGGGTGTAACATGGGCTGATGCCAAGACCCAGGCACGGGACAGTTATCAGAAAACATCTAAGTGGTTTGGGAAGTGGGTTCTTTCCAACTCACACCAGGCATTTTACACTGAACAGCCCATTTATGATGGGGCCAATTGAGCAGCTTTCTGCTTCTGCTAAGAAAGGCATTTCTCCAACTCCCTCACCTCTCCTGGCTCCATGCTGGCTCTGGCACTTGTCCAATCCCTTACTGGGCCATCTTAGACCCCTAAACTGGCAGGAAATGAGCAGCCATGGCAAGGGAAGAGTTTCTGAACCAGCATGGCTGAGGCAATACAAGCCTGAGGCAGTGTGAGGGCAGTGGAGCTGGGGCTGGGCAGCAGGAGTGCCATGCTCCACCAGAGAGCTGGGAGAGCCCCCTGCTCCCCTGGCACCTCAGGAGCTGTACTTGCTCCCTAGATCTTCTCTACCCTTCAGAGAGAAAAGGGATCCTTCAGGGGATGAATCAGCTGCCATAAGGTTGTAATTTCTCACTCTCTGCACTGACTGTAGGGTGAACCATCATCCACAGGCTCCTAATTCCAAATTTCTGTCCTACATATCAGGTGTGTTGTGATGAACAGGGACAGTATTGTCCATTTGACTGAAAATGGGGCAGTTATGATAAACCTACAACATAAAATTAAAGGTACTGTCATCTAAAGCTGAGCTGTGTTGCAAATGGAAGGAAAGAAAGGAGAAAGAACATGAAGGGATGACAAGGCAGGGCAGCCTCTGGCCAAGACAGTGCCTCTCCTCACCAGCTTTAGTTCACATGACTAAAGGCAGCACTCCAGTAGTGATACTGCCCTGTGTACTAGTGCTGGTGTTGCACTTGGGCAGGGACTGTACCACAGGCCCAGCTCCTGGGCACAGCTCAGGGAGTGCTCAGTGAGCTCTGTGACAAGGAAGCCTCTGCTGCTGTGCCTGCCTGTGTTTGTTTTGCTGTTGCTCTATTTGCAGTCTAACTACTGCAAGCCTGACCTTATCACCTACTTAATCATTAAATATTTTGTTCTGTTGCTGTTGATCTATCTGGTGTGACAGTATGAAGTTGATTTCGGGTCAAGCTGATAAAGCTGGGCTGCACCACCTTCAATTCCCCCACAGGAGAGAGGTGAGCACAGGCATCCCTGGGCTCATATTCATCCCTGGGCATATTCAGCAGCACAAAGAGTGAGCATTACTCCCAGCCACAAACACCTCCAAGGAAATAGCTGGATTTCTAATTCCAGAAAATCACAAGTGCTGCGTGAGGCAGGATGTGGCTCTGCATGGCTCTGTGGTGTGGCCCCTTACAGTGGTTCCTGTGTCTCCTGCCCTTGCTTACCAAGGAACCCATCACAGTAAAAGCCAGCAGGAGTTATCTGAGTTATCTGCTGGTCAAGAATGGGACTGGCAGGAAAGGTGCAGAGATTTGGGGGGGTTTAAGTTAAGGGATGCAGGGCTGGTGTTTTACTGGCCCAGGCTGGCTGAGTGGCAGTGCAGTGGTTGCCTTTAGGTGGCCAATGCCCAAAGCTCCACGCCCTCATCAGCGGTGGCAGAATGCCCACGAGGGATGGAGGACAACCAGGCCAGGAGCACCCTGAGGGGCCTGGCTGCCCCAGGAATGCACCCAGAGCAGTGTCAGTGCCTGGCAGGTGTTTTGTGCTCAGCTCTGTGTGCTCAGGCAGGGCAGCACGTAGCAGCAGCTCGGCTCCGGAGCCAAACACAAAACACGAACCAGACACATCAGTGAGACAGGAATTTCTTGTCATCGCAAGACTTTTACTTACCTTTGTCATTTTAATGCATTGCACTCAGAGCCTGGCTTGAAAAAAAACACAATACACTCCCCCTGGCTTCTCAGAGATAATTTAAGTCTCTTTCTGAAAGGCCTTTTTATGAGTTCAGAGGCTCCCAGGGCAAGGATGAAATACCAGGAGAGCAGCAGCAACACGTAACTTCTGCCCCTCAGGGAGCTGCTGGTCCAAGAAAACCCTGCAGGAATAAACATTTTGCCCAGGTACAGAGCATGTGCCATTGCAAGTTCTCATGACAGTGCCCACGTTCTGCATCCTGTGCCAGCTGTGATCCTTTCTGCCTGTCTTTACAGCCCCTCTGCCTCAGCTCACTGAGCCGGCAGGGCTGAGTCATCCCAGGCATGCTCTGGGGGAAACCGTTGCCTCCAGCCCATTTCTTGGAAACTAATAAAAAAATAAATCCCAGAAATGTTGCGACACACTTGTTGCTTCTGCTTCTGGGTGGTTGTTGTGCTGCAACGTCTCCACACCACGCAGGCAGCTCTGGTGTGCCCCAGCAGCTGTTTGCTCTGGGACCCTGCTGACCATGCCCCACTCTGGATCAGATCCACCTCCTCTCCTGCCTTCTTTGCATTTGCAAGGCTGAGGGGCCATATTTGCTGAATAATGGCCTTTATATGATCTAACCTTTGGACAAATGTACCTTCAGCCTTGTGCTTCCTCATCATGTAAGACAGCCCTTTATTCCTTTGGCTGGTTATGCCCAACTTCCTCCTGAAAACCACTAAACTAGGTAGACCTCAATTATTTTCTACAAGGCTTAAGCCTTTATGAGGGATGCAAGTGCCAGGTGTTTAGTGTCTTTGACTTAAAATCATTCCATTCTCCTGTCTTGTTCCCCTTTTAGAGCGTGCCAGGTCAGCTGGCTTGATTAACTTCATTAACTTCTTCCCTCTATCTCTTAGAAGTTGCTCTTGCAAAATGAAGAATCCTCCCAGAAGTTTCAAATCTAATTTCATCTTCCGACTGCACTCATGAATCCACTCATGATCACTTGATCCAAGCTAATTTTCCATGGCTAGCTACTACATGTCTTCTACCTCAGACACAAAGTCTGAAATCACATCCCTCCCGGGCAGTTCAGAGCTGACTTTATGAAAAAGTTTATGGGCTACAACCCCCCAGGGATAGTTGGGCTTTACCATTATTAACAACCTTTGATCTCCACTTGACACCAAGACAGCCAAAGTCTCCTGTAACAATACTGATTTTTCTCTCTAGCAAGAGATCTCACATCCTACCTAAACCTGAATTGGGAGGTTCTAATAGGATTCCAAGAGCCTTTTTATTTCCCTGTGTCAGCAGAGTGTTTGGAGGGTCATAGTACTGCTAATGAAGGACCTTGAGGTCTCGGGGAGGAGGAGGAGGTTATAGAGGAATGCCAAGCACCTTTTCCCATGTATATGTTCTTGCACACACATGCATGGGTTTGTAATTTGAAACTCTCTTTACTTCTGGACAGGCTTTGCAAACTGCTTAGACCACATTCTCTGAGGTGTTTAAAGAGGGTGGAGTATGCAGTATTTATTTAGGTACTCTACAAACCTTAATAAGAATTGAGTGCTTGTAGCAATTGCAGAGAGCAAACAGAAAGCCAGCTGGCAGAAACTGAACAGTGCCACTGCATTTTTATTGCTTCTAACCCCAAAAACCCGATTATTACTAAAAAAAAAAAAAATGTCTTTTTTAATTTCATTTCTCTCTGATCCTACATTAGTTTGTCTGCTGTGTGCAGCAGTATTATTAGCTGTAGTCTATTTTTCAACTGGCTATAAAAATTCAGCTTTTAAATTACCTCCTGGTCCAACTCCTCTTCCGATCATTGGTAACCTGCACTTGGTGGATCTTAGAAGGCAAGATAAATCACTAATGAAGGTAGGACAAAAAACCCCTAACCCAGACTCTCATAGATTTTAAAGCTACTTGGAATTATCAGTGAAAATTTTTTGTCTTTTTTAATTCAAACTAAATTGTAAATGTGTGAAAATTACTTTATAATATCTTTCTGGGCTTCTTCCAGTCAATGTCTGTGTTGATGCAATGTAATTTAGGAGCAATCAACCATTAAAAAAAGACCTCTGGGTAATATGGGATTTCTTCATGTAATTGTGATGATGTACATGAAGTCTATAATGCTTGTGGGATTTGAAATATTAATTTGACAGCTTGGACACCCTGAAATCTTTTAAGGCATTAGGATATAACTAACATAAATTAAATTGCTTCCCTCCCTTATGCCCCAGAGATCTGGCAAGAGGAATTCCACAATGCAGTGACCCCAAAACTGCCGCGGAGAGGGCCAAATTCACATTGCAAAATCCCTTTCCCTCTCGATGAATGGGATGCATTGAAGTCTAGATGGCAGTGCAAGAGAGATGGGAAGGCTGTGCTAAGGACCCGGCGTGAATAACCTGTGAGCTCTTCCACTGAGCTGTAATTAAGCCAACTTACCCCGCTCCCGGTGGTGAGCTGTCCTGGTGTGCGGGACGAGGCTGTTCCTGGGGCTGCCGGGCACTCCCGCCGGGCTTTCAGAGATGTCTCCCTCGGGGCTGACCCATGCCAGGGTCAGAGACAGTGACCAAACAAGGCAGGGGCTCCACAGCCAGGTGTCCACGGCTCCTGTGACCCCAGTGCTCAGCAAACACGGGCTGTGCTGCGGGAGCTGCTGCCACGGGGTGAGGCTCCAGCACCTGGAGCTGTTACGGGCAATGGCAGGGTTGGGGTCAGTTTACCCAGCAGGGCTGGGCAGACGCTGCTGCAGCCTCTGAACGGCAATTTGGAATTACCTCAGCGTGCTTTTGTCCCTTGCTAGGCTGTGCTTGGTATTGCCTATGTTTGTCTTTGCTTTGGGATTGCTCCAGGGGGGTTATCCCTCCATCTCACCCCAGGGAGAGCAAAAAATGGTGTTTGCAGTAAGCAGCTGGCAGCGACTGGGTTTGTTGGGTGGGCACTGATGGGTGCCCCCTTTGTCCTGTGAAAGTTACACTGCTCCTCTGGTCTAGTAGCAGGATGCAGGAGTACTTCAGTGTCAGGAGCATCAGACCAAAGCTTTTCTCTGTGACAGCATCATTACTTGCAGTGAACTATCTTCCCTTTTTTGGTCTTTCTCCCGTTTGCCAACTTTAGCTGCCATCTGAGGTCCAGTCTTTAGATGGTTTTTTTTTGTTTGTTTTTCATTCATTTTCTCCTTAACAGCAAAAACAGATTATTGATGCACTGATGGGGGTGGGGGGCTCTTTCATAGCGAGAAGCCTGAATTCCAGACAGATGCCAGCAAGGCATCCATACAAAATGCCTCGTGCTTGACCGTGACAAACTCTGGCTCACAGCAGCTCTGCAGCCATTCCCAGCAGGATGCCAGGATGAAAAATGCCCTCTCAGAAAGCAGGAGGTGCTGTTCCATTCACGCTCCCTCCCTTCCTGACCATCACAGCTCGCCTCTTTTTCCAGCTTGCAGAAAAATACGGCCCCATCTTCACCCTCCACTTTGGGTTCCAGAAAGTTGTGGTCCTGACCGGGTACGAAGTTGTGCGAGAGGCGCTTGTGAACTACACAGAGGAGTTTGTAGACAGACCATCCATCCCAATATTTGACCAAATTCAGAACGGAAACGGTACTAGAGCAAAGAGTGGGGGTGGGTGGGAGGGATGAGGCTGTTGCTTAGTGCCCATGGTGATGATGATGAGGCACAGCCTAACTGTGCATCCCCGGAGCCCGGCTTTTAAACATCCCCCTTCTGAAGCCAAGTGGCAGCAAACATTTGGCTTCCTTTGCAGGCAACCACTCCTGGCTTTCCATCATTTTTGCCGCCACACTTGCGGCCCATCCATATCCTAAAAGTTGAAGGGTGGGAGGAGTGGGATTTTTAGGGGCACTGTGGTAATTCTGGGGTTAATCTCTGTGCGATGTCAGTGCGAGCAGCTCACTGCCACCACTGGGTTTATGAACCCTCTGCTCATTTCCAGAAGACTTTGGACTACCTGGCTTGGCTGTTCAGAGCTGCTGGGTTTTTCCCTTTCTCCCACTGCCTTTGTCGTGTCAGTTCCCACACCTTTGCCTCCCCACAAAGGTTCCTAGGTCGACCAGCCTGAAACAGATTCAGTTAGAAACAATGGGCTGAGGCTGGAAATTCACTGCTCCAAATAATCCCATCGTTTTTCCAACGTAACTTTCCACCCCTGGCTATTTCAGAGGACTTTTTGCTTTGTCCATCCTCTTCTTCATCTGAGGCTTTAGCTTTGAGAACCAAAAGGCAGCTTTATATGCTGGTCATAGGCTGAAGTTGTGATTAGAATTAGAAATTAAATTACCCAGCCATAATATCAATAGGTGAATTTATCGCTACATAAATAAAAGGAATCGATGGGGAGAAAGTTATTTTTTAGAGCCAATTTACATGTAAAACATCCCCATGGGTGACTATCAGTATTGCACCATAAGTCCTTTCACATTTACCTTCTCAATCCAAGTCTGAGGCACTTAGAGGTGACCAAAAGATGGAAGCTTTCAGGGGCTGTTAAGCAGCAATGGTCACAAATTTTCCCATGAAACACTTTTTCTTCAGTAAATGCCAATTTGTTGACTGTGAAGATGCTCTCAGAAAAGTAACGTTCCAGATGAAATTGCATAAATTAAAGAAAAATTAAAAATTGAAGTTTGGAAATTTGCTTTGACATTTTTAGAGCAAAAAGTTTTGCCATCCAAATTAAAACTGCACTGCTTTAAAACAGAAAAGCAAACATATTTAAAAGCCTCACAGCCATGATAAAGATATAAAGTGCTGGCATCCAGCTTTTCAGCTGACCACAGTCTGAGATAGTTTTTGGATTACTGACCCATTTTTTTCCTTACAGCACTCTGATGGGATGAAATAGCCATCCCTGCTTGCTAGAGATCATCAAGGCTTGAGCTCAGAAACCTCCACAAAATTGTCAATATTTTCACCACTGCTGGGAATCTCAAAACAATTTAGGGTTGAGGAGACTGAATTATCCCATCCCACACAGAAAAATTACCTTTATGACTGGAATAGGGTGAAGGGAGAAGCTTCAGAGACACAAGGTGCTCGAGGCCCTAGCCTTGCAACCAGTGGGGTCAAAAATGTCCCGTGATTGACTCCTACCAGCATCTCCCCCCAGCTCTACAGCCAACCCATGCTGGTCTGAAAGCCACACCTGCCCATCTGCCACTCAGGAGAGGGCTGGGGTAACTGGGCTGGGAGGGAGCTTGGGCTTTTCCCAAACTACAGGCTCAGTGAGAATGGAGCTGAGAGGATACAGGGATGAGGCACACAGAAACAGGAGACCTTTAGTCCCTAAATCCACGGGGAAACAGGCAGCAGAAACACCCGTGGGGCTCCCTGCTCACCCAGTGCCCTGTCTGGTTTGGTGTGGGGGGCTCCTCCGTGCCTGAGCCCAGCACATTTCCCACGGGCTCCCCAGGTCTGTTCTTCTCCATCGGGGAGCTGTGGAGGACCACGCGGAGGTTCACCGTCTCCAGCATGCGCAACCTGGGCATGGGCAAGCAGCTGATCGAAGGCAGAATCTTTGAGGAGCTTCACTTCCTCATCGAGATGATCAAATCCTTCAAAGGTGAGCTGGGGACAATCCCAGAGCTGCCCAGCCTGGTGTGTGTCACACACAGCTGCTCCACGTCTCACAGCTTTGCCATCCTGCTCCCGCTGCAGGGGAACCTTTCAGCCTGCCCTCCTTCAACTGCGCTCCCATCAACGTCACCTTCGTCCTGCTCTTTGGGGACAGGTTTGACTACAAGGACCCAACATTTCTCACTCTCTTAAGACTCATAGATGAAGTTATGATTCTTCTGGGATCCCCATATTTAAACGTAAGTAGCCTGTCCCACAGATAAACGGTTTTTTTACACTGGCACGTGAGCCACACCAACCGTAGGATTTACTTCAGCAGTTTTCAAATGTTCAGAACCAGCCATTACACCTAAAATGTGACAGCTCTCCACGTGCCACTTTGGTCACCAAAATTTGCTGCCAGATTCCCCTTGCCTACTTTCCTTTAGACCCATCCTGCACGTTTGTGTGGAACTAAAATAAAAACTGAACGCTGGTTATTTTAGGCTTATGAAAATCTGCCTGGGAAGTCCCTGGGATGCTGAGATATTGCTGCTAAAGACAAAACTGATACATTGTGCCTTAGGAAAAAGCAGACTGAGCATGTGCCAAGGTGATTCTGTGTGATTCTGTCTGATATTTCTGCAGGCCTAATGCTTCTCTTTTTAAATTTCTCATTAGTATTTCAATTTCTACCCGTTCCTTGGATTTCTTTTCAAAACCCACAAGATTATGCTCAAGAAAATCGAAGATGTGCGTGCCATTTTAAGGCAATACATGAAGGCCAGCAGGGAGGATATCAATGAGAACAGTGTCAGGAGCTACATCGATGCACTGATATTCAAGCAACAAGAGGTATGGGACTGCTTAGCTCTGCTGGCAGTTTGCAGTGTCTCCTTTGGATTTTCTAGCTAAAAGAGGTGCTGAGTCTTGATTCCAGTCATGTCATGTAAATCTATTGAAATCCATGCTGTTACTCCAGTGGATTTTAAATCAGATGCCAGACTCTTACAATTGGTACACTTTTCTATGAAAATGAACATACAAAGGCTACTCTCAGTCCACTCCTGAAATAGCAGCACTAATAATGTGAGATCAACTGCTTGCTCCTAGTAGAAAATTCATGAATTCACATGAAAGCTGACTCTGCCTTTCTTTTTATGAAAACAAATCAATTAATCATTGATACTGTTGCTCCATCAAGATGAATGATCCCCTTAAAGTACTTGAATGATAAATCATCAGTAGAAGTCCTAAATCTGCCCTGCATCTTACTCAGCAGAGGCTCGGCAGTTTCACACATCAGTTGATTTCATTCAACACAAAATATTTTGGCTCTGAGCTTTTCCTTTTTTCCAGCTGGACCCAGGCTGACCTTAGGCACTAAGTATTCTACTCTGCTATGTGGAGGAGGAGATAGCACAGTTCTAAAGCCCAGGCAGAAATGGCCTGAAAGGTGATTTTGAACATTGTTGGGGATTCAAACCTTGCTGTGGGCAGGAGGAGTCCCTCAGAGGGAGGATTAGCTGAATCTGCTTCTGTACAGGGCAGAGACTGGGCTCTTTCCAAACCTGCCAGGCTGAGTCTGTGAACAGCACCCAGCTCTGGGTTTCAGCCTGCTTCCAGAGGAGATGGGTGTTGAACCAAAACCCAACTCCAAACCTTCCCTCTGTGGTGCTCCATCTCTGGTGGGTGCTGTGCATTCAAGATCAGGTCTATTTTATCACTCAGTTCACAAACACAAGACCACAGCCAGCAGTACTGTAGGTTATGCAGCATTCCCTGAGTTTGAATACTCAGATTGATGGTTTTATGACTTTTCTTACCTCTTTTGTATTTTTCAAGGAGAAAAACAAGAAAGACAGCCTCTTCCATGATGACAACTTAATGGCATCCATACTTGACCTGGTCATGGCTGGAACAGAGACCATTGCCACCACACTCCAGTGGTCCATCCTGCTCATGATGAAATACCCAGAGATTCAAAGTGAGCAGCTTCCACCTACCCCATCCATGGCAAGGCTGAAATGGGGAAGGGAGAGGCCTGGCCTCAGATGCACAGCAGCTCTTTTGCCTTAAGAACTGAATCCTCTCTGTCCTCTATGATGAACTTCTTAGGTAACTAAGATCAAAGTCACAATAAAATAGCCCTTTGACTTGCTAGGAGAGAGGAAGAGTGGAGATCAGAGTCTAATGCTGAGGAAACAACCCACCCACATGCCTGAATTAAACACAGAGCAGGGAAACCCACACTGCTGCTTTAGGAATCCTCTCTCTCTTCAAACTCTGGAAAAACGTTTTCTTTTCCCCCAAACCCAATCCACGGAGGCAGTTGGCTTCCTTGCTGGGACACATCCCTTTTGTTTGCTCCTTCCAGAAAAGGTTCAGGAGGAGATTGGGAGAACAGTCAAAGCAGGGAGCTGGGCCACATACGAGGACAGGAAGAACATGCCCTACACCAACGCGGTGCTGCACGAGGTGCAGAGGTTCATCACCCTCCTGCCACACGTGCCCCGCTGCACTGCTGTTGACACCCACTTCAGGGGCTACTTCCTTCCCAAGGTAGGTATCTGCCCCCTCCCAGGAGCACAAAGCCCTCCCCAGATTTGCCAGTGTCAATGGAGAATGGTTTCTTTAGAGGGGATTACAGGACAGAGTCCAAAACCATCCCCAGAACAGTTTCTGTGTCGAGCCCTGAGTGTGTCATAGGACTCACTCCAGTCCCTCTCAAGCTCAGGACTTCCCCACTCCATGAGCAGCCCTGGTTTACCTCCTTGCTGCCATCTGCACAGTGAAGCATCTACCAGAGGATTTACAGGATCTTACCTTCCACTTGGGGTTTTCACAGCACCCTCTGGGGTTTGGCTTCAACCCTTGGCACTGCTGGGAAAATCTCACTGATGTCTCTCTGCTGGCTGATGGGATAAAACCCTCATGGTTTCCACCTACCCCAGGTGGAGCAAATCTCCTGGGACACCAATGTCTGTGTGAGAAAATGAACCAAAACAGAGCATTTTGCTATCTTTTGTGGGTTTGTGTGCTTTTCTTCCAGGGTATAATTGTAATCCCATCCCTTACCTCAGTGCTGCTGGATAAGACACAATGGGAGACACCACATCAGTTCAACCCCAACCACTTTCTCGATGCTGAAGGGAATTTTGTAAAGAAAGGAGCTTTCCTGCCCTTCTCCACAGGTAACTAAAGGGCTGACCTGCAGAGAGCTGAGGCTATGGCAGGGTCATTTCATTACAATACATACTAATGAGGCCTTCATGTCTAGATACTGCCCTTACCTCAGTCAATAAGCAACCAGAGAACTGAATGGAATCAATTCTGCATCTGGGCAAATGGCTGCTCTCAGAGCACAGCTCTCCCACTGCTAAATACAGCACAAAGAAGGGTGGGAAAGGAAAAACACACTCTTATCTAAGAGTGGTATGTGAGGATAAATTTCACAGGAGAAGTGAGTTTCAAACCATTCTGCTTTGGAAGGACATGGAATTCTTCTATCAGGCTGCTTTTCAAAAGAAAAGGTTAAAGATGCTGAGAGGAGAGGAGAGGAGAGGAGAGGAGAGGAGAGGAGAG
>VZTR01002662.1:0-95969 GCA_013400775.1 Chaetops frenatus | reverse complement strand
GGAGGGGAGACACCATAAATGTGTAATAACCCTGTAAGATGGCTGTGGCTGTGACAAAAGAGACCTGGCAGGAACCTTCAGCAACACAGACCCCTCTACTCCAAAATGCTTTAGTGCATTCCAAGGTTTCCCTCCTGTTGCCATTGTAACATGTCAGACACTAATGTGTCCATGGCACACATTCCAGTTGGATTTGTCCAGAGGTAAAACACTCTGCTTTCCCCTGCAGGGCGACGGAACTGCATTGGAGAAAGCCTGGCCAAGATGGAGCTGTTTGTGTTCTTTGTAGGGCTGCTCCAAACGTTCACTTTCCGACCCCAGCCGGGAGTTTCAGAGTCTGACTTGGACCTCACTGTCCCCCAGACGACTTTCACATTAAGGCCTCAGCCTCAGGCAACCTGTGCTGTCCTGAGGGAATAACCACAGCCTTGTCCCAGAGCTTTGGGGTCTGAGACCCCAACTGTGCTCAGACTTTGCCATCCCCCACCCTGCCACCCCACCACGTCCCCTTCCTGCTGTCTCCATCCACTCCCCCTCCATCCCCCTGGGGCTGCTCTCTGCTCCTGTGCTGTGGGGGAGATGCAAACACGAGCCATGGTGCTGACAATCACACCCCACTTCTCAAGACAGACCGTGCAGGGAGCTGCTGAAGGGACCAAGCTGCTGCTCAGGTGGAGGGGATGCAGCCCATGAGCAGCTGGGGCAACAGCCAGGCTCCCACGGTTCACCATGCACAGAAATCTGCCCCAAATCCTGAGGAAGAACAACCCACAGTTTGCTGGAAGCCACAGAGACACCGTGGGTCACACGCCTGAGCCATCCATAGGCACCTCCTGAGGTTTCCCTTAGCTCACAGCAAAATCCTACCAGGATTTCACCCACCAGGCAGTCAAGCCAAACAGGAAGAGTGAAGAAACCAGATCAGTTCATGTGATTTGAGGACTAAGTTATTTCTGCCTAGGAACAGTGTCCTGGAAGATGCCCCAGAGTCTGCAAACCTGTTCAGATAAGCAAGTGCTGCTACCAAGCTCAACACTGCTCCCCAGTCTGAAGGAAACAGGAGCTGTATTTCTAAGTTTGCAATTTAAATCTCGAGGCCACATGAGATTTGCACCAGGTCATAAAAGGCTAATGACACAGAAAAATAAACTACACCCACTGCTAGTTTTACACATCTCTGTCCTTCCTGACCTTGTTAAATAGCAGCAAAGACTGCTCCCTCTCTTCAAATATCCTGGTTAATGTTAAGAGCCCACACCAGCAGTCATGCCAGTGTTTGGGGTGGTCTGGCCTTTGGAACCAGCCATGCAATTCCCCTGCAAATGCTGTCTAATTTCACAGTGCTTGTTTTGCACTCACACATGCACAGAGAATGGGGATCAGGAATTAAATGAGACCTGGTCTTGATTGGTTTCTTTTTCTCTGTAGCTCAGCCTGGCTGTTGTCTCTGTCTGTGGCACTCTTCCAGGCCATCATATTCCTCAACCTTTTTCCAGCTGATGTATAGCTCAGGCAGTTTTCCATCCATTTATCTCCCTGTGACTTCCCACTCCTCCACATGCATTTTCTTATCATGTGCTTTATCATATTATTTGTTTCCCCTTCATGGGAACCCAATAAAGTTTTAATCCCATGTCCTCATTACATTTCCTATGCCTGACACCCAACTTTGCAGCACACAGAAATGCAAATACCGTGGAAGTTTGGTCCTGAGCCCAGAGTGACAACAAATAAAATGTTAGATGTATCTCATGGGTGAGAAGTTCTGCATATGCTCATCCCAGTGAACACCAGCTCAACAGGAGACCCTCCATGGCTGCAGGGTGGTTTCACCAGGGCAAATTCCTGATGAGCTGTGAGTCAGCCCTGGGGATTGCCTCAGTTCTTCACTTCTATGCCTCTTGCTTGCAGAAGCTGAACCAAAGTTGCCACCACAGCCTCACTGATGCTGGTGCTGGCCCTCTGCTTTGGATGGGAAGGCAAGGAGAGACAGGTAAAGCAACTGGGGAGCAAACCACATATCATCTCTGTGAAGGAAGTTTTGGTCTTGCTGAAATTAAAAAAAAAAAAAACAAAAAAGCCAAACAAAAAAAACCCTTTTGCCTTTGGCTTCAGAAAAGCCAGGACTGTTCCTGATTTAACCCCTCCAAAAATAATGTGAAATTAAAAGATAGATAAGGCAGCAGTGTAGTGCTCTAGGGGACAACACTGGGCTGGGCTCTACTCTGCATGAGCCCTGGTGGAGCTCAGATCTGCCCCCTTGCCACGGGCTCTTGGGTTCTTGGCTTTGAAGTAGAGAGATGGATCCCTTCCTCCACAGCACAACAGCCTTCAGAGCTGCAAATATCCAGGGAAACAGGTTCCTTTGATTCCTTTGAAAAATGCATCCTACTTGTGCCTGTGTCAGCAGATGGATAGAAGTGATCCCCCCCCCCAGCACACTGAATCACACAACTGAATGTATCTCCACAAAATAAAGTGCCTGTCTCCCATTTATTTGCTCAGCCAAGAGATAGCAGAACATGGATTATGACTCAGCTATCTATTTATCTAGCAGAAAACATTGGCTCTCGGTGGTGGAAATACCATTTCCACATTCCTCAGTGGCCCTGAGGGTCTTCCCTGTAGCTGCAAAACATGTTTGTGCCTTGCAACTCTGACCTGGGTTGAAGGCAAACACCTTGGGGCAGGACAGGTGCCTTGATGTTTGGAGTCAGATCTGAACAACAGCAACTCCCTTTGTGGCTCCTGGCCCTGGCAGCTGTGCCATGGCCCAGCCTGCCACCCCAGGGCTGTGGGATGCTGGCACCAGGGGCTGCTGCCCTGAGAGGGGCAAGGATTGCAGGAACTCCACCTGCAGCCCCTCTGCACCGGCCAGAGCAATGAGCGTCGCACACAATCCAATTTCTACTTTATTTTTGCCACGAGATGGCACCACGATCCCTCTGAGTCACAGCCAGCCCAGCCCTGCGGTCCTCAGTGGGCTAAAACGCCCTGCCAGGGCAAAACTGGGGCTGGGGAAGGAGGCAGAACGAAGCCTTTAGGGTTTATGGTCCCCTCAGTCCAACTGCACTCAGCTGCTGCAAGGCTGGGTGCAAAGACACTCATTTCCCATTAACCTGGAAGAGTCAGGGGCTGTGCAGGGGGGTTAAATTCACCTGGCATCTCCCATTTTCCCCATTTTATCTGGCAGCACAGGGGTGAGCAGAGGGATCCCTGCTGCTCCCTGCAGCACAGGTGGATGTCTGGCCTTCCCACTCAGCATTCCACCCTCTGGGCTGTGTCTGGCAGCCAAATTCTTCCTCTGAAGAGCCAATTCCTGGGCTTGCACCTGCCAAGATGGCCCTTCATCAGTGAAGACACCCAGTTCACTGGAATTACTGACTAATATGTGATCTGGCCCTAAGCCAGCGGGGTGGTGGAAACGCAGAGGTGCAGTGGAGTGTTCAAAAACCACATGGACACAGCACTTGAGGACATTGCTCAGTGGTGGCCATGGTGGTGGTGCTGGGGTTGATGGTGAGACTTGATTACCTTGAAGGTCTTTTCCAACGAAACAATTCTGTGATTAAGCTGTAACAGTTGCTGGCTGCTCCCCAGTGATGCAGCAGAGGAAAGATGTGGGCCAGGCTGCCCAGCTGCTCTCTACTTGTCTCCAGCAAGGCAGAGGCAATGTCCTGGTAGCTCAGAGGCAGCACAGCTCTGCAGGGCATGAACAGCAGAGAGTGAAGAGAATAAGGAACAGACTCAGGGCTATGAAGTCTGAACTGTGGGAAAAGGGAAGTCGTGTGTCTGACCCCGATGTCACGCTGGCGTGGGACTGGGCTCAGAGGACATGAGGGATTAGGGAAGTGGCCCCCAAAATCCCTGTGCTTGAGGCTTGCCCACTCCTGGGTCTATCTTACCCCCTGGGTCACTGGTGTGCTGCAGCCCCTTCATGCAGAGAGCAGCGAAGTCCCCTGGGCATGGAGCAGCCTTTAAAGGGGGTGTCAGCTGAGGTGCACAGCGAATGTGTGGCAGGAGAGCCACGAATCTCCACACCTCATGCATTGGGAAATGCCATCTCAAAGGCAGGGAAGCAGCCAGGGCCAAGAACTCAGTCTGTGTGTTAACCTTTCCTGCAGGGCAAAGGAAAGGCACAGTGGTAGAACATCTATAAATCCCAGCTCCTGCTGCCTGTTGGTTGGAATAGCCCAGCACAGGAGGTGTGCAGCCCCTGGGGCAGGCAGAGAACAACCTCTCAGATGCTTTGGATGGCAACATTCTATGTTGGATGGAGGTGGGCAGCATCCAGGTTTTGGATGCCCTGGCACACATAAGAGCCTGTGAAGCTTTTACAGGTGAGCATCACTTACAAAGTCACTGCAGGATACTTCAGCACACTGTGTAAGCAAAGCAAAACCTTCCTTTGAACCTCAGGGTCCTTCAGCAGCAGCAGGATGCCCCCAATGTTGTGGATGTTGTTTGAGGGCCAGCCATGAGCAGGGTGAGCCCGGGGGCATCATGATCTGCATAAAGAAAACATATATTGCTTTTATTAGGGATATATGAAGAAGAGAAAAAAAAAAAAAACACAACACTTTTAGCATAAAAAGAGAGAACTAGGACAGGTAGCCCAGGCTCCTGAGACATTACAGTGGGATGCAGGTGAGTGACAAGCACCAAGTTGCATCATATTGGCATTTCAATACAGAATTTCTTCAGTTTGTAGAAGAAATATTTGCACACATGAGATTTTGCCTCTCCATAATGAACAAATTGCAAAAATTCATTCATTTTCCAACCTCACATGGCATTTATCTGCTCAAGGCAGTGGTTGTATGACCAGCTCAGGACTTCCAACCACTACCTGTGGGTCCTGAGAAGGCAGAAATTTGGTGAGAGGTGCAGGACACCTCTCTTTAGTGGAGGAGCAGGAATTTGTCTGTCTGTGTGTGTGTGTGCCAGGCCTTTCCAGGAGCCACAGGAGGCCCAGGACATCACTGACACATCATCTCCCCTGCCTCTGCTCCCTGCTGCTGGTGGGGAACACTTTGCCCATCCACACCCCCCAGCCCAAGAATGCGGATGCAAACTCCTGGAGGAAAAGGGCAAATACAGGCTGATCCAGACTCCCACACCACCGTTCCTGTTGTGAAATCCAGCACGTGGGAGCTGGTGAGGGGTTGGCACAAATGCCATTGGAATTTCTGCATCTCTGTAACTCTGCTGCCCCTTCCCATGCCCGTAGGGGGGGATGTGTCTGCCTGCAGAGCGCTGGGAAAGGGGCACTGCCTCTCCCTTGCCTTCCAGCAAGGAATGGACTTGACAATGTGCCTGACAGCTGGTGCCAAAATTTGTCTTGCTTCTCCTTCAGTATGAGATATTGAAAGTACTAAAGTAGGAGGATGATTACCCAAAATGTAAATATTTCCATATGAACAGTCACAGAGCGTGTTCATGAGACAATAATCTCATCAGCACCTCTGAACAAGGTACAGCACTGGGAATCAGCACGTGGTTAAAATACCTCTTGTTTGAATACCAAAGCACCAATGTAGCTCATCAGGTTGTTCTCATTAATGCTCCCTTTCCTTTCCTTTGGGCATTTCTTTAAGATCATACCCACCCCTTCTACCTTTTTCAGTATCATCTTGGGAGGAAAAATCCAAGGAATGGGTAGAAATTAAATAATTAAAAAGAAAACAGGGGAAAAAATCACAAAAAAATTAAATTCACCCATTACCCTGTAACACTCAAGTGTCTTAATAGAGAAATAATTTATGTGAGGAACTATATAATGTGGCTGGAGTTTCTTTTTTGGCAACTAAAACATCTTAGTGTATAAAAGGGCCTCTTCCTAGTTAAAATTCTCTACAAAAATGAATGGGGCCTATCAGACTTGTCTAGATAGAGCCTATAAACATGAATTTAAAAAATACAATTAAGAGAAAGTGATAGTAAACTCATGAAACAATGAAATTACATTTTTAAAGAGGCAATAAAGCAAAAAGATAAAGCATTTCACAAAGAAAACTCCAAATGTTTAGTAAGCCAAAACACTTCTGTTTTGAAGCTAGATCATTGATTTTATCTTTCACATGAATTATAAATCAATTACACTCAGCATCGTTAAATTTCACAGCACAATAAGCAGCTGCATTTTATGTGCAGGGAAGTTACTTACACCACTTCTCAATATTATAGATACACTGGCTGCAGGATAAGATTCACAAATCTCTTGCTCTTGCTAACTGGCTAGAATTTTTGCTGGTTTCTGCAAAACCTGAACCCAGAAACCCCCAAATACACGTGCAATTGTCCCAAAGACAAGAGGTTAATTCTGGATGTTCACACAGCATCCAGCAGGAAATAACTGCAATGAACCTGGCTGGTTTTCTTTCTACATCCACAAACAAAGTCAGTTTTTCAGTAGTTTTATCACTGGTCTGTTTTTTAAGAAAGGAGCTCTGGCTGTTCCTTCCCTGAAGAGAGACCTGATTCCTCCTCTCTTCCACCTTAGCCTTGCTTGGACTGAAAATCCTAGGAAACAGAGCATGCTGGTATTTTGTGGTTTATTCTGGGTACTGCTGCAAAAAATATTGACAGAGGCAAAGAAACAAACAAAACCCCCCAAAAAATCCCAGGTATGCAGAATCTTTCTGGGCAGGAGGCATTATTTTAGGCAGGTGTGTGCTGTTCACAGCAAAGCTCTGGGTTTGGCTTGTTCACAGCTCTCTCTGCAGCCTGACCCAGAGAGAAGCTCAATGCATGGGATTTGTCTCAGGCTGATTTGTTTTTCCTTAGGAAAATGACCCAGCTGTTTCAGAGAGCAAGGCTGGGAGCAGATGACACTGCTCCATCCCTGTTGTGAACAGGACAAGGGGTTTCACTGCACAACTTGTGGTTTAGAGGATAAACTCTGCAGGGGGACAGGAGGGGTGGCAGGGAGGCACCTCTGCTGACAGCTGGGGAACTCCCTCTCCCAGCTGGCTGACCCAGCAGCCAAAAAAAGTGCTCAGTCAGGAGGGCACCGAGGTGTTTGCATACAGTGCAGAAACCTCCCTTCCCTGGAGGGCTCTCAGGGCCAAACACAGCCTGGACCTTCATCCAGTCTTTGGGATGCAGCACAGGGAACCCTTCCTCACACTGGGCCTCCCTCTTAACAACAAGATGAAACCCCCCCCACACATATGCTGTATGCATTATATACACATTAGGTCATCAAATCTTTCTCATTCAGCCTTGGATTATTCCCCTCATTGTTTTCCAATGTCTAGTCTTGGGCGATGTATTTGCTTTTAACATGCAATTCAGAAACATGACAAAAATCTGTTTACAGAACTAATTGTTTGAGGTACAAACAGCCCGTGCTACTGCACTCCTGCCAGTTCCTGCAGCCTTTATCATGAGTCATCGTGATCCATGCTCTGTCTGAACTCCCAGCAACTGCAGAGGGGATTGCATAAGGAACTCAGCCTTTGCACTGTCAAAAATAACTTCCTTCCCTCTGCACTGCAAAAAACCCCCCAGCCTTGAAATGTGACCCAAGAGCCACTAAGAGCTAAAAAGACTGATAAGAGAAACAAGAAGACACCCAGACATATTTTAATTAAGAAAACAAATGTCTCCCAAGCCCTACAAGGGTAGCCCTGACAATAAGGACACACATCCAGACTTTTGCAGACCCCTGCAATTGCAACACCACCTTTGAGAAGCAGCACATGCAGCACACCCTTACCTGTTCAAGCTGCTGGCACCATCTCCATGCTGGATGTGACAGAATATGGATACAGCTGCTCCCTCTGCCCCCACTGCCAGCCAGCACCACCTCTGGGAACCCCAAATGGACAGTGAACACCAGGCTGTGCCTCTCTGCAATCTAGAGGAGAGAAAAATCAGAGTCTGGAGGTCACCAGGGAGACAGACAAGTCCTGCTGGGTGGGTGAAGAGTGACCTTCTGGCAGTATCTGACAGTGGAACGACACAGCACTTTAGTGAAATTACCCTGATCTCACAATGTCCTGTAAGTAGGAAAAAAGCGTTTGACATCTGTTTTGTTTGAGTCCTTTCAGATCCCAAGGATGTTGTGCTGTGCTCTGAGATGGTATCAGCCTTGAGGATGCTTTGGGGTTGTTCCAAGGGGCAGGAAAGTCTCCCACCTACACTGGACAGAGCACCCATTTGAAGCTGTCCTCTCTCCCCATCTCAGGAGGGACCTGGGCTGACTGGAAAGGACGTGACCTCAGCTTGCACCAGTGCCCTGCACCACCCAGGAAAACCCCAAACCCACGTGTGTCACAAACAACAGCATCTGTGGTGAAAGCAGGAGACTGGGAGTCTGGAAATGCACATCCACGTCCCCGCCTGGACAAGGACTTGCCTGTGTGGCTTTGAGGAGCCAGGGCTGTGCCCCCCGTCAGCCCCAGGGCGTGTGTCAGGCTGGTGTGAATGAGCCCTTGTGCCTGGAGCCCCACTGTGGGGCTGGCTCAGCTCCTGCCCTTCCCCACCAGCCTTTCTGGGAGGTCCATGCAGGGAAGAGGTAGAGCAGGACATGGTGCAGCAATGCCATTGTCACACAATGCGAGAAGCACCAAAAGCAAGAGGCAGAGAGATGTCACTCCACACTAAAAGTGTGTTTATGATTCCCAAAGAGAATGGAGAAGGAAGCAATCAGAGCACCCCAGACAGCCCTCAGCCTGCCCAGCAGGAGGACAGGTTACTCATTACCTGCTGGGTGAAACAAATGAAAGAGGCAAAGCTGGGCAAAGATAACAGCTTCTTAGATGGCCTACAAAAGCATTGTCACCTCAGAGACATAGGTTAAAAATTAAAATGAAAATTAATGTTTGTCTAGGAGTAAATGATCTCTAAAACAAAAAAAAAAAAAAAAAAAAAAAAAATCAGAACTTCCCCTGTCAGGGCAGGGTCATGTCACAAGTCAAGAGAAATCACAGAAAGGGAAGCCCAGAAGAAAAGACAGAGAGCTCTGGGACTGAACCACCACCAGGGTTGCAGCTGGGAAAGAAAGTTATTCCTTGGGCTGTGTAGAATTATTTGGAGGTTGAGCCCGTCCAAATCAGACACAGTTGGACAAAGAGAATCAGAGAGCAGAAAATGAGATACCCCTCCCTGCACCTGCCCTTGGAGCCAGGCAAGAGCAGGTGGGGCTGGGGGATGGACAGAGCCCAAGACTGGCAGTTCTTCCAAAGGAAACCCAAAATGAGGAGCAGGCAAAGCCTCCCAGCAGCAGAGCCCCGTGCTGGTGCACTGCAAACTGGTGCCAGGTCCCAGCTCGGGTTTGTCAGGCTGCATCCTGGACTATGCCATTCCCCTCTCCTCAAGTGGGCTTTCCCTCCCCTCTGCTGTCTCCAGCCAGGCCTCTGGGCAAGCACAAGGTCCCTGGGGGGCTGTGCCCTGGGACACTGGTGGGATCCTGGGGGCTGCTGGGCAGGTCAGCCGGGCAGGAGCCGCAGCCTGCGGCGTGGGTGGCCTCGGCAGCACTCTCTGCTCATGGCCACGGCTTGCAGGCAGCCACAGGAAAAAGCTGAGCCCTCCTTCATTTGTTTTTCTTGCAAGCAGTGTTTTAGATGTTCCCCTGAAGGGCCCTTTGAAGCAGCACAAGCTGCCCCAGACCCTTCTCCTCAGCTAATCAACACGTGCCGACAGCCGGGGCCGCCTGGTGCAGCCCTGACCAAGCTCTGGCCCAAACCCACCCCCCCAAACCTGCCCTCAAACTCCTCTGAGCCTTCCACAGCCAAAATGCTGCTGACCCTGAACCCAGCAGGCTCCTTTAAACCATTGATCCACGTGCAAGCTTTGCCTTCCAGGCTGGAGCTGCCTATCGTGAACTCGGGTCTCGGAACAGAGCTCAGGGGAAACAGCTCTTACTGGGTTTGAGAGGTTTTGGGTTTTCTGTCCAGAGCTGCAGGTCAGGCACGTGTCAGAGGAAGGTCAAAGTGTTTAAATGTTGTTAAGTGTGATACCAGCTTCTACAGCCCTGTGTAGATTGTCTTTAAAAAGCCCCATCCTCTTTCTCACTGTATGGGGTCTGTGACACGTTTCAGCAGCAGCACTGCACCCTTCACTTGAGTGTGAAGTGCACTCCAGCTAAAGAAGTGCCACTATCCCTGGTTTAGAGAAGAAGAATCCAGATGAAAAAGAGAAAAGATTGGTCCAAAGGCCACATGAGACAGTGACAGAAACATGATCAGAACCAGCCACCACTAACAGGTGCACCAAAAGGGGCAAGAGAGTAAACGTGCCTGAGCAGATAATGAAGTAACACAATCTATCAAAATTCAGGAATTTTATCACCCATGAAGCACTTGAAACATGACTGGCAGTTGCAAAATCCAGCCTGTGGTTTTATACCTGTGGTCTCAGCAGTGGCAATGCTGAGAAACGAGCTCATCTCCATCTGAAAACTGCTTTAAACAAACCCTGACTCCGCTGGGAGCATTTCAGGGATTTCCAAATTGTGGGATTCAGAAATGCTAATGGATCATGCACGGCATCACCAGCCAAAGGGGCACAGTGCTCCTTTGGAGGTAACAGATTAATATTTAAACCAATCACTAATTTTAAGTTAAAATGTATCAGTGTTATCTGCCCAGGTTAACAGCAGGGTCAGGCATCAGCCTGCAGTGAGTGAACGAGGGACTTGGCCATTTCAAAGCAGGATCACAGCTGAACATTGAAAATTGCATCACCTTCAGTCTTCAGCAGAGAGACTTGGCTCTCCTATGCCAGCAGAAATGGCAAAAGGCAGCAGTGCTGCTGCTGAAAACTCCTTTGTTCTTGCTATCTTGTATCTTGGTACCAACGATGAGCATGAAGATGACACAAAAGATCTTTTCTAAACAGGCTTTTCCCACACACTAAAATATTCAAGGTTGGGCCCACCTGTACAGGTGAGCTGAACCATTTCCCCAGGCCTGTGAGCCTCGGGGAGACACTCCCACCTCCCCACCATGTCCCCACTCTCCAGGCAGAGGAGCAACCTCTTGGTCCCACAATTCCTCAGGTAAGGCACTTTCTAACTCCAGAGAGAGGGGATGTCCTCAGCTTGCCATCCTGATTCATGTTTCATCTCACATCACTTATTTTGGGTTTCTGTGGAGTGGAAAGGGATTCAGGAGGTGTTGAGCTCTGGGATGAGATGCCTTAGGGAAAATATATCAACTTCAGCAAGGCCAACTCTTGTCCCTTTGACTTCAGCTGAGCTTTCCCATTGTTTATATCAAGCTTGCCAGTAACAACAGCAGGAATTTGGGACCTGCTGCAGCGGGGTCAATCCCTAACAGGCTCCAACAACACTCACTTCCCCTCTCAGGTGTCCCAGTGATGATGTGTCCATGTTCCCTCTGGATTTACAGTTCCTCTGGACCCAGCAGTGAGCCACACACTGCTGTCACTGGCTCCACAGGGATCTGAACAAGTGTGGCCACATCTCAAACCCTGCTCACACAAAGGCAGGCACATGAGGGAGATGGGCAGAATTGAGCCCTAATTTGCATGTTCTGTCCCTGTAATAAGCCCTGGGAAGTATCTTTAAAAGGAGACTGCTTCCTAATTGCTTCTTAAAAAAGCCTTTAACGTGGACTCTTTGGCATGACTCAGGGGTGCATTTCTAAATCCAGTTTCTCCCATGAAGTTTACTCTGGCTGTTTGGTTGGGTTGCATCCATATGCTATTTTTACTTTTGTGATCATCAAGCCTGTTTACAGCATGGAGGAACAATATGGGAACAGAAATAAAGCTGGGCCAAGCCCAAAGGAACGAGCCCAGCAATGGCACTGCCAACATCTCTGGCGTGGAGAGCAGGAGGCCCTGCAGCTGTGCCATTCCTCAGTGAGACCCAATTCACTTTTCCCTTCTGGTTGTGCATTTCAAACCTCAGTTGTGTTTGATTTACCCATCATCTGCAGACTTAATGGCAAACAGTTAAAATGCCTGCACGTCCTTCTGCTGCCAGCTTTGGATTTGTGGTACATTACAAGAGAGAATATTTTCTAGAATACAAAGGCTGAGGGACTGGCTGTCACAACAGTAGCACTTTTGGCTTCTTTAAATATAGTAATCAAAGTATTTTGAACAGTAGCCTGCAGCTACTGAATACTTTTCTGTCTCAAAATAGACACACGTCTCCTCCCACCTTCTGCCACGAGCTCTTTGGTCACTCTGAGGTTTTGGTGGTCCAGTCCAGTTCCCTTTGCAGTGTCCAGTGAGCACAGCCCAGCTGGTTCCTGGTTCTTTGATCCAAGTGCTACCAGGTTGTTCTGTGAAACAGAGTCAAAAGGACACAAAACGTTTGCAGGGAAGGTTTGAAAAAGGAAATATTGTCTATGCTTGCATTTACATTTTTAATATAGTCGTGTTGTCTAGAGGCCAGATTTGGGGAATGGAAACCAGGAGCCTGGTTTCTATTTTCAGCACAGCCACTGATTGCTCTGTGTTCCTGGCAAATCTTTTAATCTCTTTTCCTCTGTTTTACTCATCTGTAATAAAGGGATGATCAGACCTCCCCAGCTCTGCCTTGTGTGGCAGCATCTTCTGATGAAACACAGCAAGGACAAAGCATTAATAATCATTCCACATAGAAGAGCCAAGAGGTCACAGGTATTTAAGTACAGTTTAGCTATTCAGTGCCCCTTTATGCATGCAGCCAGCCTTGATGTTAATAGAAGTTATATATTAAAATGGAATGGAAAAATAGGCCCTTCAGGGCACAAAAATAACCATATCCAGAGCACCACTAAATAAATACAATATAAAGATGAAAATCAGTTCAAATACTGAACAAATTGAAAGGCAAGGAGACATTTAAGAGGAAAAACAAAGTCATGCAGCCCTTCTGCCAGCTGACATCCAACTGCCCTCAGCACAAGAACAGGGACAAAAAGGAGTGTCAGGCACCAAGAGGGGATCCTACAAGTGGTCCCCTAAGTGGTTCAAGGTTCCCAGTCCTCCATTTCTTTACCTCTCTGGCACCTTCTGGAGGAGGTATCAAGGAGGTGGGTAAAGGACTGAGCTCCTTAAATTCTCATGTTTAATTGACCCTGTAAATGATCCCATCAGTCCCTGCATCCCCCACATCTGTCCATGTGTCCTTTTCTCCCACAGAATTACCCTGGGGCTCCTTGCATGCTGCCATCCTGCATTGCCAGGCACCAAACCCCCTTTCTGGGCTGCTCCACAAAGCCACTGCCTTTCTGGAGCTCTGCAAAGTGGTCACAGCTGGGACATGGCTACCCAGGGTCTGCCAGATCTTCTCATCACCCTGCCTGCCTGACGCCAGCTGCTGCACCTCTGGCCAGATGTTTCCCTCTCACTGTCCCCATCACTTGTGTGAACATGAATGACCTCTGACACCACTCTCAGACCAGGGATGAGCCATTCCTATCATGAGCAACCTTTGCTCATTTCACTCACATGAGCAGCTGCCCTAGCAGATTTTGGGGAGGATTTGAGGGATCTCGGTGACGAGCAAAGACCTCTCCAGTGGACCACTGCAGCCACAGCTGGGTGTGTCTTTAAAACCCCCAGCATCCTCTTGTCTACTCCTTCAGTCCAATTAATGAAATCATTTCAAACAAATCAGTGTTGCACAATGCTGTTCAGCAGTGAAGCTGCTTATTCCTTGCAGAGCCTCTTGGCTCATCTCGAAATAACGTGCATATGCTTTTGGGGCAGAGAGCAGCGTTTATTTTGAGAGATGCTTTAGGATCAGGACAGTCACCACTAGCTCATCACATTTACTATTCAGGATTATTGGACCACAAGCGACCTTTCAGGTTCTTAAGACTTGGATTACGAAGGGCTTTATGTACTAAGCCTAATGACTTGAATTACAGCCTTAGCATCCTGACAGTCAGAAAGGGACTACAAGCATTTTACTTTCTTCTATCCACAAAACAGCTTGGACCGGATTTTGAACCCATTTCAAGGCTATGTCAAGCTGGTGCCCATCAGAATGATCCAGCTGAGTTGCAAGAAAGGCAGGATGACCTAGGTAAAGGTCATGTCTGAGGGAAATGGCAGGATTTTCTAGATAAGCCAGAGACATCTGTCTCCTTTCCTCTGAGACAATTATTTTATCATTTCCACATATTAAAAAATCACTCTGAAATGCTACAGCACATTTTAATCCGTGGGTCTGCAGTAGCAGTATGTGGTAGTTTGTCATTTTCAAATCTCAATGGCAAAAGGTTTTATGGGATCGATAATTACCTTCCTGTACCTAGCTGAAATGGAAATACCTTTCAGTTCTCAAAAAGACCAAAAAACCAAAAAAACCCAAAACCAAAAAAAAACCCCACCACAAAACAGAACAAAAAACCACCAACCAACCAACCAACCAAAAATCCAAAGTATCCCAAGTATCAGCAACTTCTGTGGCACGTGTGCTGTTGTTGCCAGTTTCAGTCAGCACATTACAGTGAAATTGGTTTCCTGTCTAAAACAAGTGAAGTTTCTGTTCCCCATTACCTGCACTCAGGTGCCCTTTCCCAGGACCAGTGATGGAGCCCACCCAGCACCCTCTGGATTATTCCTCTGGACAATCCAAACCACCAGTGCCTTCAGCTGTAGAGCAGGTCAAAAGTTTAATTTGACAATTAAAGCAACTTTATGAGTGAGAGAGGACCCTCAGCCACAGCAAGGATGCAAATAAAGGTTGATTGATCTGTTCTGCCAGCTGCAATCCTGTTCCATTAGCATGGAGGGGGAACAGAGGGGCAGAGCAGAAAAGTGAGGATGTGGTGTTTGCAGAAGGACAGCACTGGTCACATTCCCCTCATTCTCTTGGAGCAGTGACCACCTGCAGCACCTGTGTGGGGAACAGCACAAACTCAGGCTCACCTGCCACCCTTTCAGCTTCTGCTGGGACCCCTCAGAACAAAAGCCAAACAAAAATGAACTGAGATGCTCCGTGTGCTCTGTGTTAACAGGGTGATTCAACAGAGTCACTGTTTTCTCATTAAACAATGTCAAAGATGTACTCCTGAGCTCTCTGCGGTCACTTTTCCCCCCTCCCTTTGTCCAAAGACAGCTGCAATAATAAAAACAGGATTTAGAAAACAACGGGGGAACCCCTGGGTTTTTTTTAGTGAGCCAATGAATATTTTCTAGGACTGAACCAATCTCTGGAAATAATTGTCAAGTTCGCTGTAGTTTTCCTTCCACATTCTGTGCTCTACAGTTGGCAGACCTGGCTGCTCAAAAGAAGAGGATCACAATAAAGTGCAGAGAGCTGTTTCATGCCATATTGCTGCACAGGTGGTAATTTTTGAATGAGTTTTATCAGACTCAGAATCCAGATACCTGTCCTATTTTTAACTTATTTAGTTCCTAACTTGGATGAGCTGACTTCTTCCTCATCTTCTTTGCTAATTCAGCCAGCTGAACTTTTTCATGTATCAGTTAAATTAAGTTGTAATCTGCTCAGGAGCTTGCACAGGAAGGCAAGAAAGATGCTGCTGCAATATTCATAATGCAACCATCTGCCCACTGCAGAATGTCCATCTCTGAGATTAAACAGCAGGTTAAAAGCACTGGAAATTCAAATTACCTGAAATGTTTTCTTCTTTTTGTTCATAAAAATATCTGACAGTGGTCCAAGTTCTGACTGAGATGTGTGTCCTCTACAAGGAACTCATCATTTCTAAGAGCAACATCTCCCTGCCACTGTTCCTTCACTGTGTTCACCCTTCCCACTGCTGAGGGCTCATGAGCAACCCTGTAATTTGGCCAGTAAGTGTTTGTTTCCACAAAGGGACAGCCTAGAGAGTGACCTTCCACACTCCTGCCTGGAACCTGCATCCAGGAGCCAGAGGAGCCACACGCAGGGATGCTGGAAAGCACCAACACGTGCCACTCCCCAGACAAGAGGTAGAGCATCACAGGCCTTTTCAGGGCCCTGACAACCTTCTGTTTGAAGATTGCTTTTCTGTTACAAGTGCTTAAAGAATTTGTGCCACTCACTCAAGTTTTACAAGACATGCAGTCAGGGATGAGGTTCAGACTGGCCTCATCTCTTCCAAACAAAAGCATGTCCAGATGCAAAGTCTGAATTTGTTTGGTGGGATGTGACCCCAGGGAACAGCTGATGGGATGGAAATCCAGAGCCATCTTGAAGGAATGTGGGGGAAATTTTAAGGATAGTTCCATTCTTATAATTACAGTATCAAGATCTGTCAATCCTTAATGCTTCCTGCTATCCTAGCTGAAGTGCCAAGCACCTGAAAGCACATTTTCACACAAAGACAGAAAGTGGAAGCATAGTTGGATACACAGAGGGGGTGTGGGTACAGCTGGGGACCGAAAGGGGAAGGGTGAGGACCATCTGCTGATGAATGCTCCTGCTTACAGCAGGCACTGAAAGCTGCCAAAAATTTTTAGTAAGGGTTACCAGTAACAGCTGTACTGACCTGAGAGGGATCACAGCCAAAGAGAGGATGGTAAAGAGCTGAGCAGTCAAACTGGAAACCAGCATTGCCTTTGAGAGTCCTGCAAGCTGCCACTGAAACAGGAGAACGTGGCTTGGGCAGAGCTGCAGGTTCATCACAGCCAGAGTCCCAGGGGATGCAAAGGAAAACCTGAGCATTACCACCACTTCAGGTCCCTCCTTTAACTGAAACCAAAGCAGGCACTTCCTCCATGGCAGTGGGAGTGACCTGCAGGCAGGTGAGGTGGGTGAGAGCGATGGCACTGCTGGGGTGAGTTTGAAGATCATCCACAGTTACTTCCACAGCTGCTCCATTATCCATTCTACTGCAAGAAGCCCAGAATGTGGTCCATGGACTGCAGCCCTCCAGAGGGTTCTGAGGCCACTCCAAGCACATGGATCCTCTGTATTTATGTTGTAGAAACAGCACCATCACAAAACAGGACCCAAAGTCCTTCCTGGCACTGAGATGTCACCAGTGCAGTGAACTGGGCTGAGGCTGCTGCTGACCACGCTTTGACACTGGAATTTCACCCAGATTTTGCCTGTTTAATGCCAGCAGTTCATACACAGGGCCCTGCTTGCAATCAGCCCTGGTATTTTCAGCCAGCTTGGCCCTAAGCACTAACTACAAGACTTCAGAGAAGCTCCATATTTATTCTTTCCAGCATATCATAGTGCCCCATTAAACAAGGACAAAAGATTTCCTTATGTAATAGGGATGCTATTTGTTATTTTTAACCTTATGGCAGCCAGGATTTGTGCCAGGTGCCGTTCTGCCTTAACCAGGGAACTTCAGGAGTTACATTCCTTGCTGTCATCCCTGCCTTCTGGCACAGTTGATGCCCATACATGGTTTCCTGGCTGCCTGTCCTTGTGCCTATCTGTGGGCATTTATTTGTGACAGCTCACGGAAATACCAGTCCTGTTTAACAAGGTAAATCAGGATGCTGATCAGTCCTTTCCAGGATCCTGCAAGAGCTTCTGCTTCTAATAAAGGGTCCTGTCTATGTGAAATCCATGAAGTCTGTTTACACGTATCTATGCTACCAGACAAACACCATCACTGTAGCTCAAGTTTTCAATTTCTCAAGATAGCTTTAAAACAGTTTGTTTAGTCCGATTAAGCCCATGGAAAGCAGACAAATAAAATGGTGGCAACTCCCAGCAACCCAAGAGTGAGAACAGGCAGCAAAGAGGGCACTAAGCCATGGGCTGAGCATCCCCAGCAGCTGGGACCCCGCTGCCTCCTGTCACTGCTCGCCTGGCAAATTCCATCAGCAGCATCACTGGGCCACATTTGGGCAATTTCATGGAGCTTAAGCAAGTCTGGCTGGTACAAAGGATGATGCCAAAGCCTGTTGTACCTCCAGACCAACACAGGGAAACACAGAGCCAACATCCTTTGGGTCCAAAGGAGCTCAACAGCAAATGATGATTTTCACAGTGCCGTGGCTGGTCTGGCTATTTGTAAGCAAATAAGAGTGACAGATCCTGTGTCCCATGGCTTACAATTTTATAAAATACACGTGGGACCTTGAGGAGAATAAATGTAAGTTGTCACAGATGTGGTATTTCAATTTGCAGCAAATATTCATTTAAAAATCTGAATAAGTAAAGCTAATAGGGAATATAACTCCACCTTCCTCTGAATAGAAGGGTAACTGGTAATTTTAATTATGTGCTCACATAATTTTGGTGGTTTTGCTTGTTTGCCTCTAACACAATCCCCCTTCATTCAGTCTCCAGGCTCGAGGCACAGAGAGGTAGAATTTTAATTATTCTGGCCATTTATATACATGTGGCATTTCTTGACCTTCAAGGATTTGATTTTGAAACCTATTTAACTTTTTTGACGTAGGTGTTTTCGTGGGTTTTGTTGGGGAATGCCAAAAATTTTCTGCATGTAAGGAAAAAAAATCAGTAAGAGCAACTGTATGACTGTTCTTCTGTTTGTACCCAGAGGGCCCTCCCTCTACGTCTGTAACACCAGTTAACGTTTCTTAGTAGCAACAAGCTTCTTATTCAGCTTTGTTTTGACAAAGAAAGATAAACCACTGTTTTGCTTTGCCCTTCCCCCACCATTTACTAATTAGTTTTATTTAGTTTGCTATTCCCTGCTCCTTGCAGGGGGAAAAAACCCCATATTTAAAAAAAAAAATTATTTTAAACCACATTAAGTTGTTGACTATGGAGGTTCTTATGAAGAATTTAAAATAGAACATAATTATAAATCACTGTGAAAATGAGCTCGTCCTGCACAGGCAAGGACGTTTAATTGGGTCCTTGTATGACTGGAATCACTGTAAACAACTAATATTCCTATTTGCAGGGACAGAAATAACAAGCTCATTCAGCTGTACAGAAAGGAAGACATAAAAGGAAACCAAAGGCTAAACCAGAATAAGCCACTGGAAAGTTTTATGTCAACAAAACTGGATTTAAATTAAGTAACATCAATTCGGTATTTTGACTGTAAATGAATCAGAACATTAAAACATGTTTTAAAGGGAACATTTGTGATGAAACATCCATGACTAGCTCCGACACCAAAGCAACAGGAAAGTTCCTACTTATTTCTGTGCAGAATCAAAGCCTCACTGCAAAGTTACTTCTCTGACTGCGTTGGGACAGCTTTGTAGACCTACATTTTGAAAATGAGAAGAGCAGCAGAACTGCAAGGAAAACACTGAATAAATAACTTACCATTTGCAAACAAAGGAAAACAGAGCCCTGATGACATAATTAAGAAGTTTCATCATACCACATATGCATGAAGGAGTAAAATTTAAATTACACAGATAATTCCCATTGTTATGTTTTCTAATTTTCTGAGTGCTTGACTTGGCAACTTAAATCTCTTTTATGATTGTTGTTTCTGACACTGATTTGCAGAAATGGGAATAGATTTTAATGGTTTTTTACTTTGCCTTACTCAGTGGCAAAATTTAGAAAAACCCACAAAACAAAACCCAAACCCCCAAGCTCAAACCAAAGATGTGCATTTCTAAGGTATTTGAAATAATGGGAGATGAGTCAATAGTCACCTTGCTTTAAAATCAAGAGAAACACAGCAGAGCAATTTTCCAGTGGAGGAAATAAGGAAATAAACTACACATTCAACAACTCCGAGATGCCCTTTCCAGATACAAAGAGAGAATTCATTTACACAGTAATTTTACAATGGTGATAACAAATTAAAATTGTGGGCAGACAGTGAAGAACCAAATAGATACACAACCCATAGCAAGGATCAGCCAAATTAAAGGGAACTTCTTACACTGTCAAATTTTAGAGTAATTAGTACTTCCATCAGAGGCACAGTTCCAAGCTTTAAGCAATTCTAAGTAATTAATGTTCCTTTATTTTGCCTGGAAGTCCTGACTTCAGCATTCTCTTAGGACATGCATTCTGCTAGCCAGAGCTACACAATGCAGATTAACTCGACTAGAAGGCGATTAGCGTAGGCAGATGAAGATGTAATTTGTCATTCTGTACACACTGCTACTTCTAGCCTGGGATGCAATTTTTATTAACACAGCAGACTGATTCAAACACAAGCAAAGACACGATTCTGTCCTATCTGTGCCCATATGATACAAGCAATGTTGAGATTTGAAAATTGTACATGACCAAATGACAAAAAGTGAATAAAGTGCCAGATCACATCTTCCCACACTGCTCCAACCAGCTAAAGGAATTCAGGAACTGATTGCACACTTAATAATTTAAGATAAATAATTTAAAATGCACGATGGAGCAGATTTTTCTATACTTACTCATCACATAATGTAAATGTAGGGATGAGAATGCCAAGCTGAGCAGGAAGCAGAGGCTGGTGTGGTGGATAGCACATGGACAAGGCAAGGTTTGCTTGCCAGAGGCACTCCAGCATTTGCACACTGTGTGGGATAAGCTCTCTGGGTCCTCACAAACTTGTCTTTAAAACGGGCCTAGCAGTACAGATCTCCCAAAAATGTGTGTTCTTGCATTTCCTGGCTGTTGTGAAGATGACTTGTTTGCCAACGAGCTGAAGATTCTTGAAGAAAAGGTGTGAACTGAAAAAATGAAACGCAATTCAAGTGTCCTTTCCTGTTTGCACTACAACAGCAAGTATTAGACAACTCTTAGGATATTTCATATTGAGCTCTGAAATGCAGGACACAGCACCACCAAGCAGAAGTTTTACAAATCTTTTACCCAATTTCAAGACCCCTGGGACCATTGGACAGTCCCTGCACCAAGAGGCACATGGCAGAAAGCACCATGCTTTGCTTTCTCTGCCAAACACAACCACAGCAACAATTACCTTCAACTGTAGCTTCTGAATTTCCCACAACTGCAAGAAGCAGAGCCCCAGGACCATGACCTTCACCCAGCAATCAGTGACACTGAAGGGAAAGCTGGAACTGCAGCTGAGGAAGAGGAGAGCAGAGCAGGACCTCACTCCCAGGGGTCTATTACTGTGCTGGTGAGAGGCTCTAAATGTTCTTTTCCAAGTACCACTGTTCACATGGCCTCCAGATTGACAGGCCTTGTGTGATTTTAATATTAATTGATATAAAATGAAATAGGACATTCTTAATCTACAAAGCTGCTCTTTTTACAGATTTGTCAGCCTTTATACATGGCCAGAACTAAGGTCCAAGAAAGGCAAATCCTGCCAAGTATGTCAAAATCATAAAAGGTTCCGTATTTTTGCCCAGATCTCACCTTTATCATCTTTTTCACAATTCTTTCCACAGTGCAGTTGCAATGTGCTTGTGCTTGTAAGCTACAAGGTATGTTAAGTGCACAATGAGGACCTACATTTTTGTGTGACAGAGAAATCAGAAGTGGTGACACTCAAATATCTTGAGGGAGAACAAAAATTCCTCTCTGACATCTAACATGCAATGATAAACTCATAAAAGATACTTTGAAAACTTCATCCTTGAGAAATTTCTATTTTCCCTGACAGAAAGAAACAACTATCAGCTTCTGCTTGGAGTGACAGCAGCTTTTCCCAGCTGCATAGTCTCACAGGTAAAATATGACCCAACGATCTTTATGAGTTCACTAAATGTCAGGATCATTTCTTTTTATTACAGATCCTTTTCACCAGGTTTTTCACTGGAATATCAGTGCTCTACAGCTCAGTAAAGCTTTGGCTCTGCCTCCTCTGCAGCCCTCATCCCACTGTGCCCCAAGGCACCATCAGCAGGTGAATGAAGAACCTGGACACTGCTGCTCAGTTCTGCCCATTCTTGTGCCAAACTCCATCCCAGTTATTCTTTTAGAGGAGGGCATACTGGTTTCTAGTCTTTTTTGGCTGAAAACGTCCTCTTCAACAAGTGAGAAAGTGTAAGTTATTTGTTATTAGTAATATATTTCATAGTTTTAAAGATTTCTACTAAGCCATGGCTATGAAGGCTGTCAAATCCACTCAAATGCTTCTTATTGAAAAACCAGGCCTGCATATCCATAGATCCTCCCCTCCTTCACCCACCCAAATTAAAGCTGTAATTCCCAAAGACAGCCACTCTTCTAAAACACCACACATTTCATATAGTTGTTATTAATAAAGTAAGAACAATGTTTGCAGAAACATTAAAGAATCAGGTCAAGAACCCTATCTGAATACCAGTGTTATTAAATAAGCCAATCATTCACCTTTGAGTAATTAATGTCCTTGATTTTTACTTGAAAGCCTCATTTTCAGCACGATCATAAGAGAAAAATGTCCCATGTCAAAAGGAATGAACATGAATTAACTCTTTTGGATGCCAATTGCAGGAGGAAGAGGAAAATGCAACACTGGCAGGCTGGATCCAGCACAGCACTTCTGATCATAGGGTAAGTTTAGCTACAACTTGATGATTTCACCACATGTAGTCAAGGATTTGATCTGTTCCCATCTGTGCATTATCTGAGTATCTAAACAATTGCCTTAATGCATCTGAAAACTGTAAAATATAAAAGGAAAACCAACAAAGCTGATGGTATCTCCAGATCACCGTGTCAAGTACTAATAAGCAACTGTGTTATACAACCCATGTTCAACAGACTGAAAATGATCTTTCCCAAATCCAAATGACATCCTTCTGAAGCTGAAAGTGAGAGATTACAGCTGGCTGAGCACGCACTGTACTGTACACTCATTCTAAAAGCTGCCATTGTAAAAGACCCTCCAGGCTTTATGTTGGTTCCTTTGCTCTTCTTATTAAGAGCTGCAAAATTCCTCAGATTTAACAGTAATTAAAGGGAGAGATGGAGAAAAACTAATGAGAGGGACAGAGGTTTATTTTTCTAAAGAGGTGCAGTAAGATTAATGGCAAGACTATGGGGTATACATAGTTTTTTATTTCATCACCTCCAAACACGATAAATATTTTCAATTAGAAAAAAATTATATAATTTTGTATTATCTTTACAAATCCTTTACAGCCTCTGTAGGTGGCATCCTCTCCTTCCCTCCACCAGACAACAATTGTGACACAAAAATACTCTCAGGACAGCAGCTGTAGAACTTGTCTGATGCGCTCACACTTCTCCAGCAGGTTTGGGTCTTCTCCATCAGAACCATCAAATTCCTTCATGAAAGCTTCAGCTTTCTGCACAGTTTTCTCTCGTGCATTGCCCTGAAGCCCTTGCAGATAATCCAGTAAAATGGTGAAATACTTGTCTGGAACCTTACAAGAAAAAACAAAAGGAAGGAAAACCAGCTTTATTTTCTCTCCTCTCAATATGTATTCACAATCACATCACAGCATCACCTGAGGAACAATTTGGAGAATGGCACAGGCTTTGGTGTTTGCCAAAGTCCAACTTCAAGTGGAAATCCAAATGGAAATGTTCCCTGCCAAGGCTGAAGGGGCCAGGAGGGATGGACCCTGGTGAGAGGACTGTCATGTGCTTGGGTGGGCAAAGCATCTGAGAGGAAATGCTCAGCAGATGTGGAAATGCTGATCAGCAAATGCAAACACTGCCTGACAGGGAGCCCACGGCTCCGAGGGTTGGTGGGAGAAAAAAACAGAACACGTTAGCCAAACCCTCCTTTTGGAAACACAGATGCAAATCTTACTAAATTCGCTGAGAATTGCATGCATATGTCTGAGGGAAGAATTTTGCTGGAATTCCCCTTGCCCTTACCCAAAAATTGTTTGCTAAGATGAGATACCACCCACCACTGCACACTTTGACAGAATGCTTACAAAAAGGAATACAATTTAATTTGAAAAACAAACTGAAATTCAGACATATGGAAATAATTTTTAAATCATGCTGACTAAAACTGATAGGCTTTACCAACATGTTGAACATTAAAAGCACTTTAGTCATCTACATCCATGTTTCACTCCCTTTCTAATTAACTAGTCAGAGATTAAGTTTTAGCTTATCTGGTACAAGATACAATTTAAATCATCATTATATTGATCTTGAAAATAACTGAGCAAGGACTTTGGAATGATTTATTGTGTACTTCCCACTGAAGTACTTTCAAAAATCATAGGTGAGCAGACCTATGCTGATCCTAACTTCGTGTTGTGTATCTGTGGAACAGGTTTCAGCCAATAATAGGATATTTTTGCTGTGAATCATGAGATGTTAAAATGATCTCATCCTGAAAATATGTTTCTCCATGTTTAACTTTACACATATAACTTGACATGAGTCAAGTTAAACACATACGTAAGTATTTAAAGGATTTGAGATTAATTATTCGAGGGCGGTTTCAATTCTGCAAAGTATCAACATTTCAGAGAAGACAGAGCTTCAACAGACACTTAATTTACAACTTATTTCTCCATGGACATTTGGCAGCAGAACTTTGATCACTGAAACTTCTATCACTCCAAAAGAAGAGGAAGAAAGAATATTCCAACACTGCCTTCATCAATCAGGGGTATTACAAAGTAATAAATCAAAACTAAAGTCTGCATTCAGCCTCATAACTTGTACACTATGGAAAACCTTCTAAGTCTTCACACAAACACTCCTGCATTAAAGAAACAATGCAGTTACAAAATAAATATTAATTTTACAATGCCTAACACTGAAATGGATGATATATGAAGCATTGCTATACTATACAAATCAAACACAGTGAAAAAAATCTGTATTTTTGAAAGTTTTCACTCACAGTAAGCTGGTACTTATAGCAGATGAGCCCATTTAGACACAAACAAATCCAGTGTGACAATGTTCCTTTAATGTAGATACTCAGTACTGAGCTTTTAAAGCTCAGGAACATTTCCACGTTTCAAAGTTTGGCCAAATTATCTCTGTAATTTTCTTGTTCTCAGAGCTCATGGCATGGACATACCTGTGGAACTACAGTTATTATTATATCATTTCAGCAAAATGCTTGAGGGGGGTAATTGAAAGCCTGCTCTAAATTTAGATATCCTAAGTGTGCAGACTTAACATGTGGCTGCCTGAAGCCTAGAAAACATTTAGCATTTGGCCCTAAGGCTGCTGAAGTGTTCAAAAAGTCTGATTTTTTCCTTTAACATAACACAGCTCTGAGGTTTATTTCATCAGGAGCTCACAACACAGCACCCCGTGGGCAAGGTAAGATCCTATCTCCTCCTGACTTACACAGACTGTAGAGCCATAGCAAGGACTGGAACACACAAAGTACCAGCAAAGAAAGTTAATGAAATCCAAATTTTAGTTCTTCAAACACAGTAGTACAAAGGTGGTAATTTCAGGGGTCTTGGTGAGGTTGTCCATGGAGGAACACAATCCTTGTTCCAAGGGCAGTTCAAGGCTGGTTTGAAATTGGAGATCAAGATCTCCCAGCACGGCTCCAGAAGTTGAAGCCAGGCTTAGGGGATTTCGTTATTATTCTTTTGTTAAACTGTTTTGACCTTTTTCTTGTTTTTCTTTTTCTCTCTTGCACACCAATCCTACCTCTGTCCTAACTTCCTAATATGCACTGGAGCTGATTAACATGGAAATAACTCCTGTCTTTGGGAAAAGGAGGGAAACACTACGAAAGAGTACCAGGAAAAGAACAGTTATCACTTTTAAATTATCCAATGCAACTCTGAGCTTTTCAGACATGGAGACCTGCAAACACCCACATATTTTGCAAAGCAACAACAGACACCAGCACAGAGAAGCTCAGCTTGTTGCTGCCAGGCTGCATTTTGGGTCACCTTCCAAGGAAGCTTCAGCCACCCCACCATGCCCTGCAGTCCAGAAGCTTCAGCCTGATCTTCCTAAAAATGCTGTGCCAGATGATAAAGACCAACAAATGACCCAGTGTTTATTTTATTCTGGGTGCTGGAGAAGCATACACACCAGAAGTACGCAGGCCTGGCTTGGAAGCTCTCAGCCAACCACCAGACGGATTTTAAAGGAGCTTTAAAAACCATTTATCTAGCAAACAATTTTAAAACCTCAATTTATTTCTTACAGAGAGAGGCCCATCAGTACAGGAAACTTGATTCAGGCCTTTGCATGGCTCTTCAGTAGGCATCCAAGTGACACCATGAGATCAAAGATGTGGCTTAGGAAGGAAAGAAACTTATGTCTCCTTTTGTACTTTAGTCATGCTTGGATTACCAACAGATTTTATTCTGCAATGGACAGGAAGTTGAATTTGGGTATAAACATATTCAAAAGAAGCTGGGTGTGCCCTCCCTATGGTCCTGATGAAGAAAGAGACTTCATCATATGCTTAATTATAAGCACTTGAGCAGCTCTACTAACTTCACTGAACCTGGATGCAGATGTTAATCATTCTCTGAAGCTCACATTCAATGCTCCTCTGATTATTAAACTACAAAATATGTGAATTTAAATAAATCAGAGCACTTCCATCAGAATTTAAAAAAAAGAAAGCTTCATTTCAGTGTTGAGAAATAAGGAGTTAAACTGTGTTTTGATACATAAAACAAATGTTACTTACAGTTCATTGTGTCCCAGTATATTTCAACACAAAACCCAAAGTAAACAGGTAAAAAAAGTAAAAACATCCTTCTCCCTGCCAAACAATTTCTAGGTAGCTTTGAAGAGCATATATTGATTTTGAAAGGTTGATAAAAACTTTTGAAGGAGAAACTTAAAAAACAAAAGACAGAGCAAATAACCCAGAAACCAAAATCAAATTTGTATTCTGCAACCTATCTTTTTAAAGTATTTACACCATGTGAACATTTTAGCCTTCAAAAATCTCTGCTGTTAATTATCTGGCTGTCTAAAAAGGTAACACCCAATGTCAGGAGATTGGCTGAAGAGCTGCTGACTAATTTGGGTCAGGATGATTGGTATGAGTAAATGTTCAAGTGCACACAAAAAAATCAGCAAAGCCTAGCTGAATGTCAACAAAATGAACCAATAAGTGAGGCACTGTGCAAATGGGCAGGTGTTCGTTCTATTGCACAACAAAATGAATGACCTGAAACCCTCATTTGATACCACGATGGTCAGATACTTATTGGAAATTCAATTTATGTTATGAAATTAATGGATTTCAGTATGGATTCAAGCCTGGCTTCTGGTTATACTTTATGCTCTTCACAATCAACATCAGGTTTCACTTATATTTTAATGAGAGAGCTATTTTAACATCTCGGCAATATGGCTGTACATCTTCTGTGGAGACAGAGATATGTGAAACAATATGAGAACTGTGGTTTGCAGTATTGGGTTCCACATTAGGAAATTCAAATTAAGGATATGACTCAAATACTCAGCAAACTCCAGATTTAAATAAAACATGAATCTGTTGTCTTTATGCTTGATATAAATCAAGTATAAAAACCTAGCATACAAAGGACATGATCACCAACAAAATAAAAAGATCAACGACAAGCAATTACAATCCTTCAGCATCTTGGTTAAAAACAAAGTAATTTGTAAATTATTAAAAAATTATGAGACAAGTGCATGGCTAGTACTAGGAAATTTTGGTTAATAAAGAATAGCTATAACTAATGTATAAGACTATATAATATTTGTTCTGAGAAAAAGCAGCATGAACACAAACCTTCTCTTTATCATACATGTGCAGGAGAAGCCACGTCTGTCTTGCCTTTTGAAACTTCCATTCTTCTGGGTTTTTAGACCAGCTGTAGAAAATTAGGGGGAAAAAATTGCTTAAACAGAATACTGTGATAGCAAAACATTCTTTATTTAGAAAATATTCCCTACAATGCTTCCAAGTGACTTTGTATGCACGACATGGAGCTTCATGGCACTGTGGGACACAAATCCTGGCACACATTTTGTACAGGGCCACCAGGCTTCTGGGCAAAAAAAATTATAGGAAGATATTATAGCCAAGAAGGTTATAAATTTTCCTCAGAAAGCACTGATTCCTTGAAGTTAAATATCAAATCTCACCCCCAGCTTTGGGCAGTCCTTTATGAGAGGTCATTGCCCTCATTTGACCAGGACAACTGAGCACCCCAAATCCTTACTCCTGCTGCAGGACCAGCTGAGTATTTGGAGAGGTGCAGGGGGCAAGAATCAAGTTTGGGTTTCAGAAAGTTGCTATTTCACAATCAACTGAAATTTATATCAAATTAAGCAGCCTCTGAAGGACTGGAAAAAGAGACTTGTGCTACAATGGTCACCTCAGCAATGACTGCAGCCCATTACAGGTGGCTGTTCTAGAACAGACAAAAATCATCCTTCAGGAGCAAGTGTTTTAAGGCTTGACTAAATGCGTGACTTAAATATTTATAGGCTAGAAAAAGGTGGGGGTTTTTTTATGTCTCTCTCTCATGAGGAATACTTCAATACTGTTAAAAGTGAGAGGGTGAACAAATGATTAACATCTGCCAGTGTTCATTGGCTGTTTAGCAAACACATTTTCAATATGCAAAATTTTAGCTGGGTTAAAATAGTACATTTATGTGCATCTTGAACATGTTTTTAAAGCTGGTATATTCTGGTTTAGATGAAGAAAGAGGCATTTATTTCTATAAAAAATGAGCAAACCAGTAAATCTCGCTATAAAATGAAGACTACTTTTTAAAATTCTGTGTTTGAAAATTAATATTGTAACACGTACAAAATCTGACAGTACACTAAAGTATCATCTGGAAAGAAAGAAAAAAATATAAGGAGAAAACCCAGAAACTTTCACATTTATTTGATTTTTCTCTAAAGAAAAGTAGGTCTCCAGAGGGTAGCGTGCAAGATGCCATTAATGTTCCAGCTTGTTTTACACAGCAATAGAGAGCACAGAAATCAGTTGACAAGCCAGCTGGGTATGAGAATTAGTATTGTTTAAACACTGTCAAGTCTAATAAAGCAAAAGAGTCCTCACTTTGGTGATTGCTGCACCAGCAAATACATTGTTCAGTCAGTTCAATGAAAGAGAAAAAAATGAGACCAGAAATTTGTACAGAAAGGTTTCATGGAAGCCTCTGAAGAAAATCTAAAGAAAAAAATTATTATCTTGAAGTTCAAATTCAGGATAAAGAAAAAGAACCACAGCTCATTAGGGTTATCATCAGCTAAACATATTAAAATAGCTTATAACCAAAATATAAGGTAAAAATCAGACAACAGTAAATCAGGAAGGACAGACAAACTAATAATCACAATATATCATCCTTTACATGCTCAAATCATGTCGAGGTGATTTAGAGGCTTTTGGAATATTGTCAATAAATAGGCAGAAGCTTGCAAAACAAATATTGCACAAAAGCAGGAGGCCAAAAAGCTGCCTGATAAAAGTTACAGAATTAATTTTAACAACTATTTTTATGCTGAAATCATTCCTTCTCCCATCACTACCAGCCTAGAACCCAAAGTACCCACAAAACAAAATCACACAACCTTTGATGTCACTTGTCTTTGCAGCAAGGTGCCCAGCTGGACAATAAATGGCACCACCTAAAGTGTGAGGAGCCAACAGAGAATGAAGTAAAAAAGGCTTTTTTTGTGGGTGCAGTTTGTGGGGCCAACAACAACCTGCTCATCTGCACCCACTTTCTCTGTCTGCCAGGCAAACACAGCAGCTCCTAACAGAGAAACTGGCACTTCTGCAAGACGTGACTGAACTTCTAGAAGTCCTTCAAAACAAACAAAATAAAGCAATGACAGTGCTTGCTGATTTTTTAGCCTGCTCATTTATGAGGTTCATCCTCAAGAAGAAGAAGGTAAGTTTCAAATTCTTTTCTCTGTAAATAAAGCCTGGAAACAGTTCACGTTACAGTCTTTGCAAGGTGACAACAAGCTGAGTGACAGATCTGTCACTGCATCCTGGGAAAACAGTCCCTCTGCTAATGAAAACCTGTAACATACCTTTGTATTTCTCTAAACTATTCTTTGTGTTTCAGCATTTGTGATCATGTCCATTGGTTGGACACACCACAGAGTACTCAATCTTCTATGCTCTGCTAATTTTATGTTTCTATCACAGTATAACCTGAGTTCTGTTGGCATTAAAACTTGAAAAATACAGCCTGATTTCACTTAATCTCCTCTAAAACTATAGGACGTTAAAATATCTTTATTACCTAGTTTATAAACAACTGAGACCAACAAATGAGTGCACTATGAGGTTAATTGCTCTTATTAACCTATTACCAAAACCATATGCTCTCTTCTCCATGTTAAGGCGAGTTGTTGTACTCCTGCATCCAAGACTCCATATGGACTTTCACTCCTGTGAATTCTTTTGTAGAAACAAACAAAAGTTTTAGTTTGTCTTCCTGAAAGGTTCTGCTCTATATACACCACAATAATTCACATAAACAACCAATAGTTTAACATAATCAACTGCAGAAAGTACATTTTATGTCCACTATAGCACCAGAGCATCACAAGCTATTTGTTTTGTGATCTGTCCTATTAGAATCAAACATTAAAGTATTACAAGAAAAAATAGTATTTTCCTGAATAACTCATATTTTCAGAAAATACTCCTTAGTTTTTAACTGGTACTCCAACCATGGCTGTTATCAACAATGCCTGTTTCTTCCCCTTCAGAAAAAGAGTCCTTCTCTTGACCCGAATTCCTATCAAATTGTGGGCAAAACACTCCTGATAATGGGTGCACAATCTTTAATGCAGATAGCATGACAGTTGCTCCCCCAACAGTTATTAAAAGAAAACTTTTCCACTGATTCCTATGATTATGACAGCTTTAAAATCTATGGAAAGTATCACTCCATGACAAAGTGAGAGGAGTATCCCCTGTTATCAGGATGACATCATTATTACGTTTTTAGAAATGCTCAAATTTTAAGCCAGAGAAGTTCAACCCTTGCAACACAAGAGAGATCTCATTTTGCTGTTTACATGCAGATAAGCTTCCTTGACATACTACAGCAGGAAAAAAGGCTTTTCCTTTGAGTGATCAAATATAAAGAGCAAGACCAACTGCATTACAGCTAAACCCTGTCTTTCTATAGTCAGTTGCAACCTCTTTCACAGTTTGAATTCATTTGGCAGCCTCTAGAATTATCTGTGTCAGGATCTAGTACAAACTATGGAAAAAAATATACATGTGTAAAACATGTATTTTTCCCGTGTGCCTCAATTTTCAATATATTGTACAAACACTAATTGCCTTCTTTACACAGCTAATGTCTGAATCTTGCTCATGAGCTCCAGCTCATTGAAAAAGCATGTTGGTTGATTTTAGTTAAAGAGAACTTAAATGTTTGTGTAAATGATCTTCCTAAATAGCTTTGAAATTGAATAGATGGAGGAAATGAATCAAATAAATCAAGCAGCTTAGGAAATTTTACATTTGGGCTTTTGTTTTTTTAGCAGGAAAGTCCCATGTAGAAAAGCTGCCCAAGATTCTCACTAGTCTATCTCATAAATGACTTCTGGTGTCTACAGTCATCTCCCATAAATCTATTCCCAAAACATGGGAGTCCAGGCAGTGGAAGTGGGCAAACAGAAGGCAACGGGGAGCCTGCAGGGCAGAGCTCTCGCTGGGGTGTCCCGGGAGAAGGAGATGGGGAAGGGAAAGCAGCAAATTGCTTCCAGAAACACAGCATGAGAAAAACATTATTGTTACAAATTGGATTCAGGAAGTCAACACAATGCATCTGCTGAGACTACTGGCCAGGACAAAACTCTACAGAGCTGTCACAACTGGCAAATAATCACTGAGTGCAGAAAAGGCCTGTACTGAGAATCAACCATTTTACTGATTCAACTTGAAAAAATTATTGGTTAGGAGACAAGTCTCAAGAAACCAGAAAGGCAGACAGGGATGTGACTGCTGACCTTCCAGAGCACACGAGAGCACTGCTGCACGCCAGATGCAAGGACACAGAGCCTCAACTACATCCACTGCTCCAGATAAGTGCCCCTGGCAGTGCAGCCCACCCTGGATACTCCTTTCAGCCTGGATATCTATCCAAGGAAAAGCAGGTTGTCACCAAATTTGGATTTCTCCAGCACACAGCCCAAGTTTAGCATCAGGGTATTAACTTGAAAGGTTTCTCCAGCCCTGAGGACCAGCTCGGAGCACAGCCTCCTGCTGCTCTCCTGTGATTTATCCCATGTCTGACATTCCCAAGCTTCCCTCAAAAGAGGGACAGAGCCACAGGTCTGGCCCACTGAACCAAAGCCAGGGCTCCACTGAAAAGATCTATGGAAAATGTCAGAAGCAGCATTCTACAACACTACACAAAAATGGTCCCATTCTTCCCACCTCATTCATCTGGGTACTTTTCTGTTTTGATACATCAGTTACTCACCACTGCAACCTGTCCTTAAGGATCACCTGAGTCCTTCCACAAACCCCCCAAGGAAGGCTGCACAGCAGTTATGGCACACGATTAAGGCTTGCAGGAATCAAGTTAGGCACTTTATTCCCCAAACTCTCTGCAAACAGCATCATTTCTGAGCTCACTGCCCTACCCATAAAATGTGGGTAACAGGTGTTTCCTCAATAAAGACCAACCATACTCCAAAAAATTCCCTTACAGATATTTAAAGCCTTGCTGGAACACTCAGCACTCAAAGGATCTGTTGGAATATTTCACAGTGCAGTGCACACAGTAACAGCCCCTTTAAAACCCCATGCACTGGTGTTTAAGGCAACTCACTGCCCTTAGAAGGCCCAAATTTGGAAATTCTGGATGCTGTTATCAGCTCAGTCCAGAGGTGAGCCCAATGTACATATGGCCAACAGGTGAGCAGGGAATGCTGCACCTCAAAGAGGCTCCCTGAAACCCCTGGAAGCAGCATGGACAGAGCAAAAATTTGGCATAAGCTCACTCTTGTGGGAGAAGAGCCATTTTATGGATGGAGGTTTATATGGATATATAAAAAATATATGGATGTGGATGGGAGTTTAACATATGCCCTATAGTGCATATAGTGAAGTAAAAATAATAATTTTTTCTCCAGTTATAACACGTATGATTATTTAAAGGGAAATGTAAAAGTGTTTATTTTTATTGGGGGTATTCAGAGTTTCTTCTGTTTCTCTCAGGGGTATTTAAAATGGATTTACTTTTACAAAGATGTTTTTTGAATGTCTGGTGTTCCACACAAAACTGCATGCCCAGAGAACTGCCTCATGGTGAACCTTATTGCTTAATCCAATGTAAGAAGAACTCTCAATTCAAGTGCATGTGATTCTGATTTGTCCTCATTTGGAAAGAGTAGCCAAATTTAAATTCTAAATAGATTTTCAGAGACTAGACTGGAACAGCTGTAGTTAAAATCCTGGGAGAACGGACCTGTGGCAAGACCCAAGATTAGGCATAAGAGAAAACCGTAGGCTTTAACTGTGTTTTTCTCATGTTATAGATGAGTCTGTTTATATCCTAACTCCAATTCCTGGAGAAAGTTAATATATTTATGCTGATATTCTCAAATCCAGTTTGGAATCTAACTAAATTGTGACTCAGATAAAGGTTTTCTTTATTTTCCTGGAAGAAAAAGACACTAATGGAACTCATTTGCCAAAAGAAAACTTTCTAAAATTGTCAACAGATTTTAGAATCAGTGCCACATTTTTGGTTGAAAATCCTGGCACCATCTTTCAACCTGTGGTTTTAAAACATTTTTTAATATATTCTTCCATCTGGTTTAGACACAGTATAATGACTACAGACTCGTGAAAAGGCAAGAGGAGGAAGCTTTTTTTTTTAAATTTAGGAATCACACATGCAGGAAAAAATAAATGTGCTTTTAAGTGTCCCATTTTCATCTTGATGCCCAGTATTAGGACAGATTGTATCTGATTGTGTCTGTACAGCAAACAGGTCACAGGATTTTCTTAGAAAGTATTTATAAAGTGAAAGGAAGGGGCCTTTGTGCCATAAAGCCAAGCTTTGATTAAATCTACATAAAATGTTTATCACAGCTTATCTTTTACTCTATGCACTTTTATCACTTGCCATTATTTGTAACGTTTTATATTATGTTTGCATCCTGCAGCTTCAGCCAAGCTAGAAATCCTCTTCCTCCCCCACCACAGGCTCTGTTCAAACGCAACATGAGACGTTCCCTTGAAGAGCTTCAAGTATAAACACATGAGACAGATGATTGGTGGGAAGAAAAGTTGACCCAGAAAATTCTAACAATGCCTCAAACCCATGCAGCAGGTCCTGAGGAGAGCTCCTATGTCTTACAATACACGTGGGGTGCCCCACTGTGATTCAGCTTCTCATAGGCACCAACCCACCTGCAAATGCCAACACCATTCCACTAGGGAAAAAAAAACCTTTCCAATTGCTTTAAAAATTATTTTCCTGATACAGTTATTTAGTTGCTGGTATCTGCATTAGCCCACCTGCAGTAAAACCGCATTTTGATTAAAAAAAAAAAAATATATATATATAGATATAGCAGTAATAACACGCTGAGAAATTGCTGTTGTTTTGAGTAATAACAAAAAGGTCAGGCTTGAAAGCCCACAGCTACTCTTACTGTATTTCTAAGCTAAATGTGCTTTTTATTTTACATACATTCATAAAAAGAACACAAAGCAGGAGTTGAATTATCACAGAAGAAGAATAAAAAATAGAATCTGAGCCCTTCACAGCCAATCTGTTCTGCTCCTGCACGGAATATACAACCAAGTGCTATCCCAAAATCCCATCTCCTCTCCAGATGTCCATCTTTTCTTGCACTTAATTCTGGTCACACTGATGCCTGAACCAGAAATAAGGGAAAGGGAAAATGAAAACAACTGTTCCCCCTCCCTCCCATGAAGAACATCCTGGGGGGTACGAGGAGATACAGAGGGCCCCACACACTGTATGAAAATCATGTAAGGAGCCAGCTGCACGTAAAATCCTCTCCAAAACTTGGCAAAAGTCCATTTATATAAATGCTTTCTGAAGATCAGATGAGGGATATGCTACCAGACCCAGAAAAAACAAATATTGTCAATTTTCTTCTCCCTTACTGTTACACCAAAAAATGTCCAACTGTGGTACAGAACACTCCTGTAAAGGCACAGATTCAAGCTGAGTAGGTCATTTTCATCCCTTTTTAAATTTTAAATCAGCTTCCAAAAATTTAAAGGTTCAAACAAACAACAAACAAAACAAAAAAGCACACCATCACAAAAAAAAACCAAAGAAAAAACCACCAAAAAAACCCCCAAACAAACCAAAAAACCCCACAAAAAACCCACTCAAACTGGTTTTATTAATAAAACACAATGAATGTATGAAAGAGTCATGATTTTCCATACAGCAATGCTAAAAAAGAAAAAAAAAAAAGCTGGAAGAGAAACAAACTTCATGTGAAACTTCATCTGTGAAAGTTTTTAAGGAGGGATGAAGAAATGGCCACTTGGAGGAGGATTTGGACACTGAAGACATTGGCTAATTGGTATTGCTTTGAACAAGCCAGGACACCCAAGAACCAATTTATTGCTGGTTGCACTGAGCTGAATGTTTGTGTTCCTCAGCTCTGCATGGGCTGTTCCAGGAAGCCCCGAGGCTGCAAAGTGATGCTGGCACCCTGGAAGGGGCCTCGTCCAGCTGGGTCACTGATCAGCAGCACTGCTGAAAACAGGCTGCCTTTTTGTACCCAGGTACCTTCAAGTTGTCAGGTTGGGTGTTTCTGTGTGGTTTTTCTCTTTGCAAAGGCCTAAAGGATTTCCACAGCCAACAACTGCTCTTCTGCAGTGCAGAGCAGCATTTCACTGCAACAAGGAAAAGCAATGCTCTCCTTCTGCTGAGGGGATGCCAAACCCTGGCCTGCACCACATCCCAGAACCAGGCACGTTCTTCCTTTCTGGCTCAGCATCCAGCAGATCTAGTCCCAGTGCAGGGAGCCCAGCTGGCCTCCTCTCCTCCCCACAAGACTCAAATCCTGTTCCTGCACATTTCCCAATGGGGTTTCCCCACATCTCTGAGGAACAGGAGCTGCTTAGAGGGCAGACCATGGTCTCAGTGAACCTGAGGGGTGGAACCCAGCCCAGGTGTCTGAAGGATGGCCAGGCAGGCTGGGTGCCAGCACCATCTGTGAACAGACACCACCAGTGTCTTCTCCTTGCCTGACAACCCTGACAAAGAACTGGCCTCAAATCAATCCCATCCCTTGTGGTGTCCAGGGACTCTCTCCTGCACCCTCCAGGAAAGGGGAAATCCCTCTCTCAAATGGGAGCTGAACCTTGGCCTGTGCTGCAGGACTGGCCCTGTAACTCTTCTGCAGAGCTGGCTTGTCCTGATGGCAGTGTTCTGTAGGTACAGAACTGTCAAACTGTCAAGTATTAGACAGTCAAATTCCTGCCAAGCCCCTTTACTTAAGTGAGTTCTCTTAGGACAGAATTGAAGAACTGCTATTTATAAATTTGGACACCAGTCCTTGATGCACTGTTGCAACAATTACATTTGTGGGCTTTTTTTATTCTAAATGAAATCCAAGTATTTTCACTGCTGGCTAGTTAGGCAAAGTTCATTTCAGCTACAGGAAGTTCAGTGTAGACCTCTCCAAATAACCCAGCACACAAGTGGCTCTTACAGTGCACCTGAGAAGTACCACATTTGGAGTTATTCCAGACCAACAACAAGAATATATATAGAAGCCTTAAAAAAAACCCAAAACAAAAAGAAATGTCAGCCATCCTTATCGTATTTTACATCCCAGTTTGGGCATCCCATGGCTGCATTCATCAGGAAGTATGGCAGAGGGGGATAGAGATGGATGTTGTAGACCCCATGGCATCTGAATCTCCCAAGTTGTAACCTTACAGAATGATTCACTCTGCTTTTTGCAGAAGAGCTCTAAAAAGGGACAATATCAATATCAAGATCAACCTAAAAGTGTTCAGCAGTTCACAGCCCACTCACATTTTTTTGATTTAGCTGAGATATTCAGCTCTCACTGCATAATAAAATCTGCTGTCACACCAAGGTGTTTGGGACAGTGTAAAATCCTCCCTATTCTAATACCCTGTGACAAGTGTTGTACTACTTAGATTTTAAGTCATGTATGCTTAAAGAAATAGATCTGCCAATTACTGCTTCCTGCAGATGGCTCTCATTTCAATTCAATTTCATTCACATGAACGTAATTACTGATACCTTTTTAGGTATCATCATATTAATAAATGTGCAAAGGAGGAGACAAGTTTTAATAAGGATCTAGTTTTATTATTTCAAAAATATTTCTTGTTATCCTAACTCTGGTTAGGAAGCCTTGACAGCTCCCTGGAGCTAACTGATTAATAATCATTGCCAGCTGCATTTTAAATTTTAATTTTGGCTTTGGCTGACTAGTCTAAATGATTCCCTAGAGCTACGAAACTCCTCACCATTACTATGAGTATTTGGGCACTGGATGAATAGTTTGAATGTGTTTGAGGAAGTGAGTAGTGGTGTTAATTCTCCCAGATCTGAATTTTATGACACAGAGAAAACATCAAAACTCCCTTTTGCGTTTCTGCCGTGTCAAGAACCTAATCAGAATGGAGGAAGATGGGTGAGCACAAAATGCCTTTTCTCAAAGCCAGAAGGAGGGTTAAGGATGGGATGCCTGGGCTTGGAGCCAGGAGTGAGGCAAGGGGTTTGGAGAGCCAGGGCAGAGCAGACTTCAGAAGCTGGGAGAAAAAGCTGTGCCTCACACTCCTTCAATGTAACCTCACTGCACATGAAATATTCCCAAAATAAAGTAAATAACCCCTGCCATCTGCTTTTAGTTAAAAAATACCAAGAGGTAGTTTGTTGTAATACTTATATGTGAAATGGATTATTTTAATTATTCTGGTTTGATTTGACCTGAACATTGTCAAATTCTCCCCCAAGACAAATGGAAAAGGTCAAAGTGCTTGTGTGAGGTTTTGAGCACCTCAGTGAGGACTGAAGGTGGCTCCTTTCTGTCAGGACACAGCTCTGAAGCAGACTGGTCTGTTATTAAAGACTTCTGAATCTCCCTAATATATCTGACAAGGTTTCTGAAAGTAATATTAGATGAAATAATGTATTAAAGCTGCTCAATTATTCAATTATATGCGACCTCTTTTGTATAATACTATGGAAAGATGAGAGCTGGATCTCAGCGATAAATATCTAATGGCTACATTTAATAATAATCTGTTAAGAAAATTCATTTCTACGAAATTTTATTTTACTGGAAATGAGTTATTAAAAAAAAGAGACATTAAATTTTCTTAACCAGGTTTGGAAATCAAGATATTATTTTACAGGAAAGAGAATCAGACAAAGAAACCTTAACTATTTTTGTCTGAGTATTTATGGATTTAATTTGTGTAATCTAATTTTCCCCATCTGAGGAAGCACTTTCCAGTCCAGCAGTTAATTACTGCTGATACAACTTACAGTTGTGACAACTTATATGTGAAAGATTATGAGAAGTTTTAACCATCCTATTGATAAAATTATCAATAAATAAAAGCAAACTAAATTTTGGAGAAAAACCCCCCAAAAACAACTTACCAAGAATGCACTGGAAGCCTCCTCAGACATATAAGTCATCTGAAGTGCCACCATACATACATGGCACACATGGGAATTTCTGTTCCTAGTTTTATCAGCAGGAATGAAGTGGAATAAAGCTGCTCTGGTCACCTGCAGCAATACTGGGAAGGACACCCCAACCATAGAAGACAGAAACCTCTCCCAAGATAGCTATGGAAGAGTTTGGAATATTAATCCATTAACCCTCCATGCCCACCAGAGACTTTCAGGACTGCCTTGAGATGCCACTACAGAACAAAATCCATGCAAACTTCACTTTCAAAAGAAGAAATTGAGAAAAATCCTGCAGGTCTATTGGGAGCAGAGATTGGTACAGAGCCAAAGAAACAGAGCCTGTGCTCAGATGAGAAGAAAGTGAAGTCTACTTTCCCTCATCTCACTTGCCTCAAAGGAGACCTTCGGACAGTACAGGGACTTTGGTGAGTCACAAACTTCATCACTGTTTAATTTATCACCTGAAAGATGGGGTAACATAACACTTTCTCAAAAGCTGTCATAACAAGAGTAAATAAATCAGTGTCAAAATATTTTTCATTTATTTATCAAAACACAGTTGTGATATGCTATCCAGAAAGGTATTATGGAAAAGCAAATAATCATTACTATGGTAGGAAGAAGATAGAGACAGTATTGTTTAAAAAAAAACATCTAAAAATCCCTTTAAAGATGGGGCTGAGAAGTCAGGTATTTTCCAGTTGATCCTGTAAATGATAGATGTCAGATGACAGAGATGAAAGGACTTGTGAGTTCATGTTAATGATCTTATTAAATACAGTATTTCCATATGAGAATGTTTGAACAAAATGCCCAAGTAAATATTTTGACAGCTTTGTTTCACACTGAAAAAATGGTAGAAGTGCAAAGAGACAGAAGGTTCCAAAGTAAATCACTCTACAGCTTTTACTGAAATATGCTTCGAGAGATGTACTTGTGACCTTCCATAAAACTAATTCAAAGATTTAGAAAGACGAATAATTTGATTTAGAGCCATACAGCAGGATTAGAGTTCCCTATGCTATTTGTCTTTTTTTTTTTGTTAAATTTAGTGACCATTTATGGTTATGGAAATTAGAAAAGAAATCCCTTTCCTCTGCATAAACTAAACAGGACAATGAGCAGATTCTGAAAGATGGAACAGCTACTGACTCTGACTGAGGAAAATTTACCATGGAACTGAGCTTCCCCTGCTTTCTCCAGTCAAGCCATACATCAGTGCTAATCAAAGGGGTAAGAAAGCTACTCCAAAACCATTCCCTATAGGAAATAGTTTATCCAGGACAATATTAATAGGTAAGCCATAAAAGGTTTTGGTTCAGGGAAGGTTGTGTTAGTCCAGCTGCTTTTCCAAAGCTCAGCTGAATGAGTTGCTTCATAAGCATTTACTAATTTGGCTGGAAAATCATGCAATCATTGATGTTTCTGAAACTTACTTCTGAATGAGTTGAAAATACCACAGAAATGCTTGCAACATCTCAGAACTTCCAGGTATAACTAAGTTTAAAACTCTTAGAACCAGACATATCAGAATCTCCCAAACACCTATTTTGTCTAGAAACCAGAGCTGCTTATCCAACAAGCTGGAAATGGCAAAATACATCAAAAGATATTTGTAAGTACCTAGGATCTTCACAATTCAATCCATGATTGTGGAGAGGACTTGCTAGAGATTATTAGACTGAAGTTATTTTACAAAGTAATTCTGTCCATCTGGAGCATTTCCAGGGTAGTATTACAGATACCCAGGATATATTGCTAAGGTTTGTTTTCTTCCCATAAATTCTTGGTAAAAATAGCTAAGATTGGCTCTCAGCCACTTAAAAGGGGTTTTTGTTGTTGTTCTTTCTTTTGGTTGCTGTTTTTAGACTTGTGTAGTAAATGATACTATTATTTGTCAGCATTACCTTGAACTGACAAGTTTATCTTCAGCAGCAGCTCAAGAAGCCTCGGTGCCCTCTCTGGCTTTGGAAGTGGTGTCATTTATAAATCAGCACCATGCAGTGCCTGAGTTCATCTGCAGAGAGCCACAACTGCTTAATTCAGGCTCATCTGAGTGTTAACCTGGTTATTCAGTTTCCAGACCCAAGTATTCCTGCACAGGGACCTTCCTCTGTTCAGTGCCAGTGCAGGCATCTCTTTAACCATCTGCATTGCAAAACTGGGTTTGAATGGAAGAGAAGAAGACCTTTTTTCTGTTTTGGTTGCACTCTTCACACAAAGTCTGGCTCAGTCACTCTGGATAACTGTAATATTTATAAGTGGAAAAAGATCAGGAGATACAGATAAGGAACAGTAATCTGCATGATCTCACTAAATTGAGATTAAGATGTTCATGTGCTCCTTGCAAAGCAGTGGAATTGTTGTATTAGAACCATAAAAAGCAGCTAACCCAGCAAGAACTTAATAACAGTTTAAAAGCAATTTCTGCACAATCTGACATCCTGTGGATGTCATGTGGGGGTTAGAAAAACACTGGCATGTCTCCAACACAGATCTACATATCACTTGCCATCAAGATACAGAAAAGTGAATCCAGAAGTCAATGACTCTATCACAGGGAATGAAAATCATCGACTCAGGCTGCCACCAGACATCTTGATTAAACAGGCAGAAGCTGCATGGTGCTGTTACTGAGAGTGTAATGTGACAGTCCCAGAATCCTAAATGCACAGTTTGAATAACCAGATGATAATGAGAACACTAACACCTGGAAATGGGTATCATAAAGCCAACTCTGAAATGTATCTGACTTGCTGCAGCCAGGCTGAGGCAGGATGAGAAACCCTGAAAAATCTATTATGGCTCTAGGGGTATATTCATGCCAACACTGTCATTAACTCAGTAATAGTTTGAGGGGAGGAAAAAAAGAAAATGTTTTTATTGTTCACAAAATTCAGTGTGAAATCTCAACATTCTATGGCTCAAAGATTAATCCAATGGTGTTGCCCACAAAGCAATGCCAGAGTGACAGGGAGCAGGGAGGAACCACAGTCCCTTCTGTGTGGAGCTGGAAGGCAGCTCCAGTAAAACCACATTTGTTTCCAGGTGTTCCCTTTCCAGAAGGACCACAGGCACAGGAGTTCAAAGAAGAGCAGCAGAGCACATCAGGGTCTGGAAGGAGCTGTAGCAGATCATGGATGTGCTGCTTCACTGGAGGGGCAGTGAGACTGAAAAACCCAGCACAGCCACAAGCAGGATGTAAACACCAGGATGGGAGAAACTATTTACGAACTGTGGGGCAATACAATGATTTAAAAAACCTTGCTCAGTAACAGGTCTAACACAGCAGAACAATTTTTCTGCTTCATATACCCTTACCAGCAAGCTTTGTCTTCTGCAGAAGATAATGTGCTCGAGCATGATAACAGGACAGCTCTAAGCAGCACAAACTCTGTGGAGAGAATACACCCCCTCCACCTGCCCCCACCAGAATAACTGCTGGCATACTGGCACCCTAAAAATAGGACAGGTGTGGGCATTGCAACAGAGAGCTTTGTAGAGGTTGTGAGTAATGTCAGGGCTGCTAGGGAACTGCAAACAAACGAAGGTGGCTTATTCAGATGCCACTCAGTGTAACCGAAGTTACACAAGGGAGTGTAGGATAATGATAAGGTAACTCACTCTTAGCAAGCTGACATTCCTTTGCCATGAACAAAGACAGTGGCTGCCTTAAAAAAGAGGAAGATCTGCCCAAGTATTAACATCAAATGGAAAACTTGCAGCTTTACAGACACACTGCTTTAGGTCAAGGAGAGGAATCCCACTTAGAGGCAGGTCAGGCCCTGGTAGAAATTAAAAGTCAGGCAATATAGAAACTTGGAAAAGTGCTAAAACAAATTCACTGATCTCCAGAGTATTAGGAAAAGTGCAAGCCTTTGAAATCAGATAGCAGCAAGTGCCTGCCCAAGTTCATATAAAACAGAACAACCCCAAATGCAAATTCATCCTGTATCTGACTCTGGATTCATGAGGCTTCTTACTGAACTAATGAATATGACAAAATGACTAAAAGCATGTAGGAATAGATTAATTACATCCATAGTTAATGCTTGCCCCAGAACCTTTAAAAAATAGCCCTGGGATTATTAAAGCAAAATTATTCCCCTTCACTCTGTCCCCTAATCTTTAAAGAAATGCTGCTCTTTCAAGCCACCTTAAAGTCCCAGCTGTTGAAGGGAATTCAGGAATGCTGCTGTGTCTAATTACAACAGTTTCTCTTAGGTTCACACACTATTTTTGTTACTGGCTAATTGAGATTCATCACTTCAGCAGTTCTCCAATATTTTTTGAAATTCCAGATAACTGATGAGCTTAGATATATGCTGCACCTTCCAATCAGGAAGGAAACTCGATCTCCATTTTTGAGAGCGGGGGAAGGAGAAATGCCACTAAATGCCAACGTTAGTTTCTATCCAACCCAAGGAGTCAGTCTCTGTAAGAAAAAAAAAACCTGTTTATGTTTAGATTTCTGGTGCATCAGTTACTCTTAATATTTAAAAGCTTAAGCTGTTGATGATGAAACATTAACACCAGTGCCAAGTTTGAAATTAATACTGATTTGGCCAGCAGCATTGAGAATGACTTAAATTTAGAGTCAAGTATCAAAAGCCATCACTGACCATGGCTAAAAAAGTGTCCTGTAAGAAGTAAAAAAACTTCAAAACATTATGAATGAACAAAGGAAACTAAATGTGACACAAACCCACTCGAGGTTCTTTAAAATTAGAAACTGGTTTTCAAGATTAATGAGCACAGTTGTGTTTGTGCAGAAGCTCCTCCAATGGAGCCACCTGCCCCAGATGGGGTTGGATAAATAGGTTTGTGATTTCCTGAAGGGCCACCATCATCTGGGCTTTTTGGCCACAAATCTCAAATGCTGCTGCCTGCTTTACAGCCCAGCACCATCCTCTCCTTGTTCCTTCAAAAATCAGAAACTTCTGAGTAAACACTAATCTACCTCTTGATTACCTGCTCCAGATGGCCTCTACTCCAGAAGGAGTAAAAACGTGATATACTTTCTACATGTTATTTCTATATCTATATAATATATGACATATATTAAAAAATATCAAATTATAAAAATAAATGCTTCCAGCAACATCCCTCAGATGTCTGTATTCTTTGAAAGGAAGAACAACATTTAGCTTTAAAATCTCCCAGGCTTGGCAGTGTTTGTAATAAAATTTGACTGAGGAACAGGATCTGTTTCCATTCTGCAAAGCCAGCAGATAAACAACTGCCCTGGGTTGTCCAGGGCTGTCAGCAGTGCTGACACCACACTCAGCAAAAACCACCTTGGGATCTGTAGAGTCAGACAATTTCCCTGCACCACGAGAAATTCTGCCTGTCTCTCACTGTTTCTGTAACATGCCCTTCGTTTGTATTGTTCTAAAAGCATCTTTTTACTTTAGAGAAATCTCTGACATTCTCTGAATCTTGCCTGAATTCAAATTAGACAATGAGAAAAATAAGACCTATATAAAGAAAAGTGACATATACTAACAGGATGACATAAATAATTTTTTTAAAAATTGTACTTCAGCACCTTATTTTTCAGATTTTAGCACATGATAAATAGTATTGCAAGGCTTAGGTAATTCACAGCACACATCCAGATAATATTATCTATTAGTTCTACTTCAGATAATATCAATCTTGTAGTTTCACATTCCTTTAGTGAGGTCTTTTCAGATCTCTCTCTATTCCTTTGATGGGTGATGGAGAAATCCATATGTGCAGATCCATATGGCAATGAACTTTCCAAGCCAAACACAAGAACAGCAGCTTCTAGGAGAGAGTGGCTTGCCAAGACAAACAAGTTCTGCCAACATTTTAACACCACAAAAGGTCAGTTAGGTTATAATTAAACCTAATTACCATTCTCTAGAATTGCAACATCTTTTCACTTGAAGTCACCTAATGCTCAGAAAAGCATAAAGTTTAATTCAGATTTTCCAAGAATCACAGTAATGACACAATCTAATATTCCCTTTAAATCTGAATCATCACTTACCATCATAAAGAAACAACTCATGTCATCATTAAAAGGAAGAGATTTGAGCACTTTATTTAGCCACTAATACTTCCTCTCTCCTGCTTTGCTCTATTGTTCTGCAGTAATTGTACAGGGTTTTTTTTCTCTTCTGTTCAGTACCACTCTGGGGTTTTTCTATTATTTCACGTTTTTTTTTCCTTTCAGAGTTTTATAACCCTCCTGCTTTAGTATCCTACTTTTAGTCTTTCTATATCTTCAGATCTTCCTGTCTGCTCCCTGGGCAAGCTGGGGATCTGACAGCAGTAACTTTCCTCTGCCAACTGCTGCCTTGGAAGCGAGCTGTGCTGGGAACCACCTGAATTCATCTCACCGAGGAAAAGATGAAAAAATTGGTGAAGCAAAGACTTTTTTTCTCTCCCCCTTTCCTTTTCACAGAGGCCAAGAGAAAATGAGAGAGAGGAAAAAAAACCAGGAGTCATTTGGCTGCTTTTCCTCCATCAGGAGTGCAAACCTGGTCATGCTCAGCCTGGTCTGGTTTAAAAGAGCATATTGCTGAAAATCCTGGGGTACCAAAGTCACCCAGCTCCCAGGGGAGACCCTTCAGCTCCTCAGGTACAGTAGCTGGGGCTTGCAGTTTGAGCTGCCATCAGCTGCTGTTGTATGTGGCCATGTCACATGCATGGAGAAAAAAGCTTCTCCCAGCTAGGATGGCCCTTCAATAAAATGATAATTTGATCCCTCTAGAGACTGGAAAGCATCAAGGACCATTTGTTTTTCGTCTCAAGTAATAAAGCTGAAAACTAGATGACCTGCTCAGCTTGTGGCACAGTGTGCCAGCAGTGGGGAGCCCAGCAGAGGGGGCACAGGCTGGCAGTGCTGCCAGAGAGAGCCAGTGCCTCGATGCAGCCCTTGGAACCCGGCTGCAGGGCTGCTCTGAAAGCACCAGCAAGAGCAGGATGCAGTGAGCAGCCCTGCCCTGCACACTGTGTGCCTTATTCCCTCCTGCCAATGCTCTCTTCATTAACTCCCCTTGACTGACAGCATGAGGCACAGCTTTGTGAGAGTCACCCCGTGCCTCGTACAGCTGTGCTCTCCTGCTGCAAACAGTCCCCCAATAAATAAAAATGTCAGTTTCAGTTATCACATGGTACATCGAGTTCCACCTGTCTGACAGGAGACTCACATGCCATCAGGCAGTTAAGGTGCCGCTTCACTTACCCACACTTATGTCATGTAAGGCTTTTATTGTGGGTGGGGCAAAACACAAATCCACAGCACTCTTTTGTTTACTTCCAAATATATTCATCTCTTGCATCTATAAGATTTACTTATCCTCCCACAGATTATTCACGCCTGTAGCCCTGCAAAAGCATGTAGATTGAAATCCTTCACCCAAGCAGTTGCTGGAGAGTTTACAATGGGTTTCCAGAACCTGGATTTTCATTTCCCTTCCCCAGTCAGTATATTACTTCTCAGATCATTTAAATCCAGTTATTTCTTTTGCAGTCTTACTGGGTTAAAAAAAGGTCTGAGGTGTAAGAGGATTAAGCTGTTTTTCTACAACTTACACTGGTGCAAGATGGTCCTGGCACATTTGGGGCTAGAAGGGTGACTTATGATTGTTTGCTTGGCAATTCAGCATCTTATGACTACCCCTGTTAAGTCAACAAAATTCAAATTGTCCATTCCTGAAATAATCCCTCACAAGCTATTGCTGCACATACAGCCCATGCAGTCTGTACTACAAGACCAAATGACAGAGCTGGTTTTCTATTTCAGGGTAATTTGGTATAGGTTAAGTGAAACTCTAGAATGAAATTTGTTCAAATACTAATTCAAATACAATTTCATGTTCTCCCACGTAACAAGGCAAAAATCCATACAGATAACAGTGGAATAACAAGCAAAACCCCTCATCTTGTTCCTTTACTTTCCAAACCTGAAACCCATTATCTGGAGATCCACCACTTACCAGAGCACACATACCAGAGAAAAGGCTGAGCAGATGGTTCAAAGCTAACTGTCAATCCATTTGCAGTTCAAAACAGTGGTGAACTACTCCAGCTGTTTTCCAGATCAAAAATATTATTGTCATTTCGCTATCACTGCATGCTGAGGGTTATGTAACAAAAATGCACATGTCCCTCTGCCTGGAATGCAATTAATTTCCTCCCTTCCCACTGTGAGTGGTAAGTAACAATTCAGACAGTCTGGATGCTTCAGTTTTGAGCACAGGCAAGGATGCAGCCCTGGAATTATTCCATGTGGTAACCCACTATTTGTAACATGCCAGTCTTCTGGAGGTCTTACAGCCAGGGTATATTTTGCAGTTTGGAAAAAAATAAACATTATTATCCTGTTTATACATGACCTCTTGCTGTCGGTGGGGTACCCTGAGCGCTTTGCTGTTGTTCTTTAGTTTAACCATAGACTTTGATTTATGCTGGAATTTTAAGTCTTTTAATAAGTGTGCTAGCTGGATGAAGTGATTGCTTCCAATCTGAAATCAGCCACAGTGCTTGCTGTACACTTTGGTATACAAAAATCAGGCATTGTACACTTAATAACTTTAAAACAGTGGCAAAATCCCACCTTAATCTACAAATATTCAAACATTATGTAGGTGGTTAAATTCAGACTCCATAATGCTTAGCCACTCCATAGAATTTGCTTATATAAAGGAAACAACTGGAAGTCCTTTGCCTAGAACAGCACACTCAAGAAACAAAACTCGTTTTCTCAATGCAGTATTTTTTGCAATGTGCCTTTCATCTCTGTAAGTGCAGCTAAGCCCCTGATATTTATATAACAACCATAAGATCTTCATGACAGGAGCTGCCTTTCTATAAAATGTTTGCACCATACTCAACTTCTCCCTGTTGTTGCTGTAATAGAAACACAATGGGGTGATCAACTGTCCTGCAGGGTGTCAACTGAGATGAAACATTAACTTGGTACTTAACTGCAGCAATTTCCTTTAATGTGTTATTGCTTGGTACAGCTTGTTCTGGGTTACTGGTTTACAGCTTACTTCTGAGGGCAGCACCTGCAGTGGTTTTACTGTTCTTACCTGGTTAAATAGGCCAGGGCCCGCTCACATCCCAATGGCTTTTTGGGCTCCACCTTTTTAATGGAGATTCCAGCTTCCCTCATCAGCTGTTTCTCCTTTTTCTTGCGCTCTTTTTTTAATTTTCTTTCCAGTTTTCTCTTTTCCTCTGGAGTAAGTTCTTCCTCTTCCTCTGCAATCAGCTCTTCCTCTTCTTTTGTAGCCTGAAATAATTAACACTTAAATGAAGTGTTTATCTTTCTATAGGAAAGCGAACAAAATATGCATAAAATGTATAATTAAATGGTGCAGGTAATATTGAAAACAAGAAGGTTCAAGTTTCATATTTCTACCATTCACTGTACTTCCATCACCTCCCTGCTCTGCCAAGCTCCCAAAACTGCAAATGCTGCACTCACAGAGATCTGTCAAACTGCCCTCTGTGCATGGTGATAGTGCTCTGAGCACTACAGGAACCTGAGCACCTTCCACCTATGTATTAAACATCATTTCTAAAATGTCTTGTGCCGTTTGTTCTCCCACTCTCAAACCTGAGGAGGGCACGTGACCAGCAGAGGCAGTTCCATAGCAGATGGAGGGTTTGGAGGTTTTTTCAGCATACACACATTTCAGTGGGAGCAGCAGAGTTTCCTTAAGATCCCCAGTTTGTGTTTGTTGTGTAACCACACATTCCCTGGACTGAGAAAATCTCTGTCTGCCACGCAGAGGCTTCATCTCAATTATGCCAAGGGCAAAGATGTGACAGCTACCACCTTCATCCAAGACCTCTTGGAGATCCTTTAGCAATCTTGAGGAAACATATGCACAATCTTCAACAAACATATACAGATACGTAGCTCACAAAGGCTGACATTTCTTTAGGTTTGCAGACAGAACAGTTAATTATTCACATCTAAAACCATATTACCCTAAATATATGCATCAGTATATCCCAAATGACAATAAATATTTCACATACAGATGAAGAGCTTTAAACAGTTTATCTGACTATAAACACTGAGTTTATCCTGGAAAATCCAGTGTGAGATTACATTGTGTAGAAATAAAATGCTGTTCCACAGCAAGATGAGATTCACTCCAGACATTCCCAGATGTTTGAGGGAGGCACTCGCCAGGTCAGGTCCTTTGCTAGAGCCTGGGACACCCATGGGGGCCAACCGGGTGAGAAAGAAATGTTCTTCCTCCTCTCTCTGCTCCCCCCCTTCACCTGCTCAAGGAACCTGTAGCTGAAACCTGAATGCACAAGAAGATCAACTGCTTTATGGCAAGACTGCTTAAAAACACTTTACAAGTTCACAAATCCTTAGTGTTACATCAATTTGTGTCAGCTGAGTGCTTTCAAACACAAATCCAGACGCAGAGCTAAATAAGGTTATTCTTGCTGACATTCAACCAAAGAATGTTAAACAAGACAATACCTGAACACAATCTTATTAGCCAAAGACACCTGCTGGGGTTTAAACATTTGCTCAGTGTCAATTCACCTATCATCTAAGCTGACTCTGACTCATCTTTACAACTTGGTGTTTTCACAGATCGAAGAAAGGTTAAGAAAGCAGAAATCTGAACAAACGGAAGTAGGACACTAAAGTGGAGTTGCTTTTTCTTGTTTAAAATACCTTTGAGGTACTTTTATGGAAAAGCCAGCATTCATTGCAAACAGATGCAACAAAGCAACATATGTTGCATTTGTACAGAAGACATTTAACAGCTTATGCTGAGAACAAAATAATATTTAGGGTGAAGGTAGAATTGAATTGTTACACAGGAAACATTATTTTCATTTGAAAAGCCATCCTGGTACTCACTAAAATAACAATCCAACCACACAAAGCCCTGGAAAACACTGAGGGTGGTCATTTATAAAGTGTTTGTAAAAGATTACTACAGCAGCTGTCCAACAGACGACACACTACAGTTAATCTTCTTTTAAAAATAATGTAATGAATTTGTTTACTTTTCTGTGAGCCATGAAGCTTTCAAATAAAGTGACTGTGGCACATCATTAGAGCCAGTCTGATAAAGAGGCCTCTGCTTCTTCATACTTACAGTAAATGCATATCTCGGTAACTTCCCTTCCCCCCTACATTCCTCGCATTATCAAAAAGCTTTTTATCCTTCTCCTTGACCGCTCCATTAAAAACAAAACAAGTTGCTCCCTCCCTGTAGATCCCAAGGTAAATACCGAGCCCTAACAACATTTGTTTCCAGCATGGATGGGCCGTGGGCTGTCTGACACAAGAGCATTGTTCTCCTGCAGGGCTGTCCCGGCAGGGAAGAGTCGGGATTTACAGCTGGAGGTGCCTTCTGCTGGCCCAGAGCATCATCCAGGGAAACCCAGACACATCAGCTTCTGCCTGGGACTCCAAGCACAGGTACTGACAGAGTCCTCTCAACAGCTCAAACAACTTCTCTACTTCCAAACATGCTTTTCTCCATCCATGTCCACTTGGTTAATTTAGTAGGACAGGCCACACTCTGTCCTAGACTGGTTTTTAATTTGAAAGCCTCAGGTTTTATGTGCTTCAGAAAATACCTACATTTGGTGGTATAATCCCTGCTAAAGCTGAGGGTGATTTTATCACTGAGGGTAATTTTATTGCAATTTATATTAAAAAATAAACCCTTCCCCCAAACCTGGGGACTTGAAAGAAAACAAACCCAAACATTCCACTGGAATTTAAATCCTAGCTGTGTTTATCATTTATTAATCTATTGAGGCACCTCTCCCTTCCTTAAACCAACTGCCTTAGCTTTTAATTTTGTTTTCCCCAAACCATTAGTGTGACTGTTCTTCTGGAAGATGTTTGTGACCCATTTGGATTAAGAGTTTTAGTGTTATGTTATTATTTAAACTAAAAAAACCCAACCAACAGGACTTCATTGTTTAGAGGTCATAAATATTTCAGGTTGTCTACTTCTATATTTATAAAGTGACATCACAATTTGTAGCTCCACAATTTAGCCTTAACTACAACATTGTAAAGTCCCCATTTGAGCATGTGAGACACTTGTTTATTGACATGATAAATTTAAACCACATGCACACAGAAAAACACAACACTTGCTTATTTGCAAAGCCTGCTGAGAGCTGCCACACCACCTTGGGTTGTGGGCTCATTAGATCTCAATCTAAACAAGGTCAGGCCAGGTCAGCACACTTGAATGAATGACATTCAGAGGAGAGCCAGTGTTTTCTCGTGATTAAGGAGGTGGGAGTCTTCCACTTGGAAAATTTCCAGAAGGCCTGAAAAGGTGCTAAAAGGGATATTGCCACTGGATGCCATTTTTTGAGTGAAAGGCAGACCCCCAAATCTTTCACACTTACGCTCATAAAAGCCCACGTCAACTTGGCACAGGCACGGAGATGTGAGCTCAGGCACCCTCAAGCGAATTCCCAAAGTTTCTATCATACCATGTCCATCAGCAGGCAAAGAGCTGAGTGCCAGTGCACTGCCTTTCATCAATGCCAGTCTCCAACTTTCTGAACTGTGTGTAAATATAGCAATATGCTCTAAATAGTCCAAGACATCTGACTCAAAATAGCTGGAGGCTTCAGCTGTGGCCCTTTTAGATACCAGTTAAAGTTTTCCATCATTCTTTGTCATCTGGAAATATTGCACGAATTTAAAACATTTTATAAGTGGTCTTTAGAAGTGAGCTTACAATCATAAACGGGGAGCCAGCTCACACAGAAGGGAAGCATTTAATACTATAAAGCAGCCCTGCTAAGCACTACAGAACAGAGAAAAATAACTAGAACTGCAAGAGAAACAAGGAAAAAGATGTACAGGTCCTCTTGAAGGTATATGACCTTTTTTTTTTTTTTTTTTTTTTTTTTCTTCCTGCAAGAATAGTGGCAGAACCAAAAAGGTGTGGTTTTTGAGGGCAGTTTTTATATCTGCATAAAAGCTTGTAGTGCCAGGGGACTATGAGCTGCAATAGCTGAGCAAGTAGCACCAAAATGGGAATACCACCACTAATAACAACAGCAGACTAATTGTGTTGTGCTCCCATAGAGCACTAAGTGCATTTTAAAATTGGTTTCCAGTCCTTGACAGCCTCATAGTTAAGTAGAACTGAAGATACCTCATAAAGACTTCTGCATCTTCCTCCCTCCCGGCTTCAAAATTTCCAAATTTGCATCCCTGGTTGTCCATTGCCAGCACAGAATAATGCAGACTGAGTCAGAAACTCTGAGGAATTGCCACAGTGAACAGAATACTCATCTATTAAATTTTGCTTTTGGGATTCGTCTCTGTAGGTCTGAACTTCCTGCCTGATCAGGGTTTTGGCTTTGCTGCCAACCCTACAGAAGGAACCACAGACCAAGCCACAACACCAAATTCACTATTTATTAGAACCAGTGAATCCAGCTCCTCCAAAACCAATAGACTTTTATCCTTTTCTCCCAGTGCAGCACCACAAGCCTGTACAACAGCAAAGCAAGCAACAGCAGAAATTCAAAGGAATAAATAACAGTGACAAACATATAAAAAGGTCGTCAAATTTCTGAACTCCAGAGAGTTCAAGATGGAGGGGAAATGGATTATATGGCTTATTTCATAGTAGGAGCATTGTGTCACCTTGTTTGTTCATGAAGCTCATGTTATTTCATAACTTTTAACACAGAGAAATGTTAAAAAGGGGGCTTTGTTCACTGACCAAGAGCTACTGACACATCAAGTAATGGCTTCTGCTTAGGAGCAGCCTTTTGCCCCCCAAATGCCCCGTGAACGATATCAGCATGCAAAACGTCCTGTTTCTGCCTCACACAATACATATGAACCCAGATAAATAACTGGCCATCTGCCAGCCTAAAAACAAAACACGGAATCTATAAACACAGTTCAAAACCCACAGAGAAGAAAGGCTGGCAGACCCTTAGACACAAGGTTCATAAAAGAAAGACTGACAAATTATTTACTATCCAAGGCTGGCCAAAGAGCTGTGCTACAACTACAGCTAGAGAAATTGCATAAAACAGTTCATGGCCACACTGATTTTAAATAATTATTTTCTATCATTTAGCATCCTATGAAAAGCAGAAGTTTGACCAGAGAGGGCATATGAAATTTCATTATTGTGCAGAAAGCAAATTTTAAATGAAAAGCAAAAACTCCTTATACAATGTCTGTAGTGCTCACAGAAGAAGACCTTTTAGAACTTATATACTGCTCAAAGAAATATACAATTTTTTTAATAAAAGCTAGGTGTTTTTAGAGTCCCAACTCCTTACAACAAAAACAGTGGCAATAATTTATATTAAGTTGATTTGGAAAGCTTTCTGTAGATTCAACCCAGGCAGAGAAGCCTCAAACAAGTTCTGCAGGAAACCAGATTTAAGTAAGAACAGCCTTTTTATCTTTCTGCTCCAGGAAAGGATTCTTTTTGTGGTCATGTAAATGTTGTTGGTTTTTGTTTTTTTTTTTAAGCCTCCTTGTGTATACAGCTATAGTATCTCAGGAACACAAGTGATCAGTTAGCACCCTAAACTTTCAGCTGTAATTTAGAATAGGTGCACCTTGATGAGCTTGAAACCTGGCTTCATTTACAACTGTGTGATCTTTGCATGTGTCAGATTTACAGCCAGTTGGGAAGAGTACATGAAGTGTTATCAATAGCAACTGCTGAATAAGAAGAAATTGAACAATTTACTAAATTACATGAAAGCATTTACAGGCACACAGAATATACAACTTAAAGAATGCAGCTTGTTGAATTCCACTTTATAGAATGTTACTCCTACAAAGTACATACTCCTGCGCTGTGGCAGATTAAGTTCTAAGGCATACATTAAGATCGTATTGTATTTCTCATTTTTCTCCACCAGTATCACCACCCTGAGCACAACAGAAATACTTGAGACACCACCACAACTGCAGGCTCAGGGAATGCAGTTTTGCTTCATTTGCAACTACAGTGTGGCCAGGAATTTTCACATATTTGTTGAAGGATTTTGCTTACTCCCCTACTCCTAATTAAACCATGTTAAGCAATCAAAAGAACATGGAATAATAAAAAAAAAAAAAAGAAACTCTTGGAAATCATTTGTATCCACATCCCTGTGGCTTACACACAGCCCTTTTAACCCCTCCCCAGAAAGGCAGAGGAATTTTAACAGAAGGAGCACGAGACTGTCGCAGCACTCGGCGCTTTCATTGCCACCAAAGTCGCCCCCTTTAGTGGTACTGACAATTTCTTCTGAGGCTTAAAAAGGCTTTGGGCTGCGAGAGAAGGTAGAAGCAGAGCAGAGGCTGTTTTGAAATCCTTGCTGGAGAATTAAAAAAAAAATAAATAAACCAACCCCAAACCACGAGCTCGATCTCCTCCAATGAAAGAGGTACCACAGGGTGTAGGCAGGTTGCCAGGCGAGCTCGGCAGCGTGACCGCACTGCATTGAGTTTCTTTAATGAAAGCCAGGAAAGAACACATTACACAGTGTTTCTTCTGAGAGCCAGCGAGCCTCCAGTGATTGAAATCAATAAAAACAGTCGGCAAGGGGCCCAGTGGGGGAAGAGAGAAATCTCCACTACAGCATTCAGTTTGCTTTCCACTTTCTCCCTCCCCCTCTAAAGTTAAACTCTGAAGATCACCATGACAAGCTACTTCGCTTCCAGCGCTGGGAAGACGCTGGTGGGGATTTAAAGGAAGCGAGCGCTTTCCTTCGCCTCCCTGCCTTCGCTCTCCCCCCAGCGCAAAGGAAATGAAAGGCTTGTTTGGAATTTGAATCCCGCCTGGAAAAACTTCATTGGACAAGTGCATCGTTCTGCATTTCAGGAAAGGGATGGATTTTACGGTCAGAGAATGCTAAAAGGTGAGAGGGGGAAGAAAAGCAGGAATCTGATCCAGCCGGAGCCCGCGAACAGGGTAGGATGTCCAAGCCGGCGGAGAGGACCTGTGGAGCTGCGGGAAGGACTGCGAGCAAGTGCCTGAGATCATCCACATCCTGAGGCACCTGGGACGTTGGGAACACGTGACGGACACGCCGATCCAGGTAAGCAGAATCTGCTTTTGACAATTCCCTGCCCCGCATCCGAAAGCCAAGAGACCCTTGGGCTCCAGCCTGCACAGTCTGCCCCACGTCTGCCCTCGTTAACCTCGGGCGATTTAACGCTAAGCTTGTCCCGTCTGAGAACCGTGTCAGGCCACTAATCCTCACTGAACTATAAACCGCGCACAAAAGCCCTTTGTTTACCCGTTTTGTGTTGAATTTAAGAGCTGACAAGGTAGGACAGGGCCATTGCGTAAGTGCAGCCCCCCCAGGAGCTCCCGCTCCACGCGGGCCCGCTCGGAGCAAGGGAACGCGGCTGACACCGCACGCTGGAGCTGCCTGTGACCCGAGAGAGAGCCAGTAATGGATTTCTAATATGGTCCATATTTATCTATTTTATTTATGTATTTTAATCACCATAGCAGCCACATACAGAACATACTTGCACCGAGTTCCATGTGCTGCTCTGCACCACGACTCACAGGAGCGTTGCATGCACCGGGGCTAGGCTGATTGTTTTGTCAAAAAGAACTTTGCAATTAGTTGTGAACACAGCCAAGGGGGCTTTCTGGCACGTTTTTTAGAAACGACCGACACAGGTTTATGCAGCACGTGTGTATGTGCCGTTAACCTAATGCAAACAGGCTTTATCCCCAATAAAAACGGGGAAGGCACAGATAACAGCTGTAGATCACAATATAGTTCTTAAGTTTTTGGCCAACTTCAGATGATTTATGTAGACCTCAGTGAGACACGAAGAGTGAAATCAAAGGCTGCCCTCTGCAAGGCAAGCAAGAATGCTGATAGCTACATCTCTTCTCCAGCAGAGGCAGGAATTCACTGGACAGATAATAAATAGGTGCCTGTGGAGCAAGAGCAACAATGCTTGTCCCCCCCATGCTGGTCATCGTGAGATGTTGACAGCAACACACATGCTCACTGCTGGAGAGGGGCCGGATGCCTCCACTTCCACTTAAATGTTTTGGCACCTCTTTATCCCCAGCCTGTAGGGTACAAAGCCTGGTTGGCTGTGAAGGTAGAGAGAAGAGACTGCCCGACATCTCTTCCAGCTCAGTACCAGCAGGCAGAATGCATGAATTTAGTACAGCAAGTGCAGATGTGCAACTGCAGGTGCAGCGTTGCTCTTTCCTTGGAAAACACGCACTTTTAAAGGGTCACTTGGTTATTTTCACATCACACAGAAATGGATGAGTCACCCACTTAAAGAATGATCCGGAGAACACCCCTATGACCAAAATAAAGGACATAAGTTGAAGCATGAACTGTTCTAATAAAACTATGAAAATAGCTCAGGCAATATTTAAATAGTAAGAAGTTTCTAGAATAATTTATTAATCCAGTTTTGAACTTTTCACACAAAACAATCGCAGAATTATAGCTGAAGGTGTAATTAAAGAACAATCACAACAAAAAAAGCAAAGTTATGATTCATAATAGAATAGGACCCTATATGAAGCTCTGGGCATACCCAGAGATCCACAATTCATTTTGCAGAGTCAGTTCTCTGTTTTGCCTCCCCTGCACAGATCCTTTGCAAGAAATGACAGCACATTCATAGCTCAGGAATCACAGCAATCATTCCCACACCCATCAACAAGTCTCCTTTGCACTGCTCTTGGAGCTAAATTTATCCTTATGCAGAGGAACTCATTAAAGTCTTTATTTAACACTTCAGACAAGGAAAGCTTAGGTGGGACTTACACAACACATACCACTTGTACTGACATTCTCAAGCTCAAGTGATATTCCTCCCCATTACTGCCTCAGCAAAAATACAAATATTATCTTCAAAGTGTGGGATATTTTTGTTCATAGTGATGCATTTTTCAGAAGCCAAGTGGCATGAGTGTCCACTCCTAATGGAATATGTTCTTTTCAAATACACAACATAGAAAAATGTATTTTCTCTATCAGAAGTTGTGATCAAATACAGATATTCTAGCAGTCATACCAGGGTTTTTCAGTCATGTCAGTGTTATTGAAGCAGATTCTGTGCACAGTGACCCAAGCCTTCAGACTCTCCCTTTAGAGTATGGAGATCTGCAAGAATCCCATGTTGCTTTGCTGAGTTGGGTCCAACAAAAAAGAACTACTGGGAAGCAATTTCTCACATTTCTACCAGTCTTGGAGGTCCCATATCACTGGGATACTTTGTCCTCAACAATGAAACACATCTTCATCATAACCAACAGTTCCTAATAGTTCATGGCAGTTGTCCTCACAGCAATGCTTGTTGGCAAAAGAGCTGTTTGAAAACAGTCCATAAGGTTTTGAAACAGCCAAGTACATGAAAGTATTTTAAAGGTGGAAAGTATTTTAAAGGTGGAAGGACAAACATTTTAATCTTCCGTCTTTAAATCTTTATGAAGGAAAAGATCCGGGATTATACAAAATAAGCTGAATGGCCGTTCAAAAAATGCTGAAATTGAACAGTAAAGGTGCAAACACCAGGACCTGCTGAACACCTAGATAGCCTGTGTTAGGTGAAACAGTATTCATGCCTGTACTGGTGGAAAAACAGAGTTGCCATCCCTTTCAAATGAACATGATCTGACACTTCTTGAATATGGTAAAGCTTCAAGGTGTCTCCTTTCCTATTTATACCAGTGGTTCACGTTCACAGTGCTGGATTCACTCAGCTGAGTATATTTAGTTTGCTCAGTCTCAAATTGACAGCTTCTCTGTAATGTACTCATTCTGACTTAAAAATGGAACATAATTAACATACAGCTGGAGAAGGTACATTTTGCCATTTATGGGAAAGACTAATGAAGCTGAAGACTAAATATTAAGTGGAAAATGGTTACTGATCCCTAGGAAAGGTGGCTTTCCTTACAATTCTAACAGGAATCCTTATATTTGACTTAGACATTTTTGTTAAAAACAACAAGGTCATCAAAGCCCATAAAAAGCTTCATACCTCCTTACCAAGAGGCTGTCACTGTGTTCAGCTGCAGAGTTAACAGGATGTATAGCCACAGAGAATTAATGTCCTGGCATATACACACTACTCTCAAACCCTCCATATTCTCCCAGACCTCAACAGAACTTTTTTTTCCTTAATTTCTTAATAAAACTAGCACCATTCTTAGTCAGTTACGCTAAGATGTTCTTCAAAACCTGGCTAAATATTCCAGAATGTGTTTCATCCATACCTACATTTATATACCCTCAGCTGCACATGCACACGTAGGCAGGAGCACACAACTTTCAGTTTCTGATGTACAAGACCAAAGAGAAGACACTCAAGAAAATGGAGTGGGCAGGATTCATTTCTTTAGCAGAATGTGATCATTTCATGATTGAGTCACCCTAAAATAGACACCCACAGCAGCACTCAGAACATGAGCAGCTTCTCAACTGTCCTGCACCTTCATCCCAAGCACAAGGGTATCAACAACCTCAGCTCATATCTTGCCTCTTGGTTTGCTTTACAATGGGATGAATGGTTTGGGAGACAGAGAACTGGACGCTCAGTTTGGTTGTGAAAAGAGAGACATCTTAACACAAAATAAGGAAGAACTTTGATGGGCATTACTGATTTTTGCATTGGACTTCCTGCCTTGTGATAAGCAGAGGTGGATGATTGAGATTGTGACAATTGATTTGTGTGAAATGATTCTTCTTCTAAATATATATAATTTCCACTAAGAGACCTTTGAACACCTGTATGCAGAATTTGAAAATGTTTAAAGAAACAAGTACTATAAAACTGTATCTCAGGCACAGTTCAGTCCTATTTTAAGAAGTTCTTTCTCAAGGAGCATACTAAAGGAGGAATGTTTTTAAGAGCTGGAATGAATTGCAGAATCTAACTTTCCTTCAGGTCTGCCTGCTGCTCTTCAAATCCCCATGAGCAAGTGTAAGTGGTACTTAACATGACTGGTAGGGAGAAAGAATTTGAATTTGTTTGTGAGTTTGAAACGGTCTCCTGCAAGTTCCTTATGAAAATTCCATCCATAATTTCAGCATTTTGAAAGTCTCTGAAAATAAAGCGCAGTCCATTCCAAAACCCTATTTATTCAGCAATACTCTGCACATTTTCTGTTCCTGTGAGCTCTCTGATAACTATACATCTATTACCAACTTCTAAGCTCTCCAAATTTATCACACAGCTGAAAATACAGAAATGACATCTGGTTTTTATAGCATCAGGTGTGCCTTCATTATGCGTTTGTGAGGCAGAGCAGAAAATTGAAAAACAATTATGATTTAAGAAGCTAAATTAAAACCTATTGACTGTTTAGTAAAAATGCTCCATAAAACCTGTTTGTATTCCAGCAGACCACACTGAAAGGTATCATTGTAAAAGCAGCACAAAACAGGGCATTGATGGTGTTTACTTATTTTGGAATTAAGGCATCTAGCAAGTTATCCGAAAATTGTATAAATTTACATTTCAATAGTAAGTAGCTTAAGCATATTTATAAAAAAAGTACTAGAATTTACATGGACTGAATTTAGAACTCACGACAGTTTTAAAGCCAGGCTTCACTGGCTGAAGTTACATTTCGCATCTTTGATAAACCAAGTATAAAGACAACAGGAAACAGCAGTTGCCCACCTACTTTTAAAGTTAAGTACAAAACAGAGTGGATAACTACAAAAGGAAAAATATGTGAAATACAAGAAAGCCTGGACCCACCCACAAACAGGAGAATTAAGTTTATCACATACCTGTTCTGCTATCATGTAATTTTGCCGGGATCAAAAGAAAGTTTTAAGATAGGAACAAGAAGGAACTTCTTCATGGCCCACAGGGCAGCACAGGACTGGAGATGGTCATTAGAAAACGCAGATGGTCAAAGGTAAATGTTTGAGTTGTTACTGAACCAAGAGTCAACATTTCCATAGTGCATAGGGATAATGGCTACGGTGGGATTAGACTGCAGAGCTTTGGAAGTGAAGTAGTTTATGCCTAGCAGAAAAAAAGGAGAGCAAAGGAAGAGAGAGGTTAACAGCAAATGGAAGGTCCATCTCAAGGGAAATCCTGATCTTCAAAACAAAATTTAAAAAAAAATTAACTAGTCTGGAAAAAAGCCAAGATGTCAGACTTCATTGTTGAATGGCAACAGAAAAGCTTTGTATTTCTTTTTGTAATTGCAGACAATAAAACATACTTTGAAACAGAAAATTTAAACTATAATCAAAATGAAAATAAAGATTCTACCTTAATGAGGAACATTCTGTTATTATGAATGTGAAATGAGCAAGCAGATATGATGCTTTTCTGTTAAAGTTTGAATTGAAAGTAAATGTTTCCTAAAACATGTTAAGTAAAATTGCAATCTCCAAAGGAAAAAAAAAATCAAGTTTGACAAGGAAATTTCCTCATCTTTTCTTTTCCTTTTTAGACTTTCTTTAAAAATTAGTATTTTCCCTTGCAGTACTGGGAGCTAAAATTGTATTGGAAGGTCATAAGGTAGAAAATGGAGATAAGATCTCCTGCCAGGGATTCAGGAAGCATGGTTACTGAAATGTGAAGTCAAGGAGAATAGGGAAGCCAGGAAAATCAGAACCTGTTTTTCTATCAAGATAGCAAAGACAAAACATTGTACTTCCTGCACAGATTCTTCCAGATTCACTGAGTGAACTCTTCAGTTATTTAAGGCTTTCATAAAAATCTGTCATTGACCCTTAAAAACTTTTGACTCCAAAAATTCCAAAGCAGTTTTGAAGCACTGACTTATCTTCCACTGTACATCATCAACCAAGCATCCAGGAACAATAAGAAGTAAAAATTCATGACAGGTTCCAACGTTCAAGTTACAAAAAGTTGTCACAGCCACATTTATGTAATTTAAATACTTGATGACTTAAATTTGCCATACCTTATGAACAATAGGAATAGGAAATCTGAAATAAATACATGAAGTGCATGAAACAGGAATGCATGAAGCAGCAAAGCCAGGAGAGATTAAGATTATGCAGAATGATGACAGACCTGGGCCCTACAGCTTCCACACAAAGTAAAGCTGAGCTTAGCCACCAAAGGAATTCTGCAGGAGGGGAACAGTGAGCAAAGCTCTGAGTAGTAGGTAAAAAAGTTTGCATAACATTTTTCAACTCCCAGCTTGTAGTTATTTTAGGGCATCTAAGAGTTTAGAAAGGCACCATAACTGTAATTAACATAACTAACAGTTCTCCTCTACACTTTCTAATGTTTAGGTGCATGATTCAATTCCAGTTGCAGTCAGGGTTTCTAAATTTCAAGCGTTTTTAAGCATCAGCAGAACATTCTGTTACTGCATTGCTGGCCTAGGTTTGGCCAAGGGTGAGATGTTGTGGTTTGCAATATCTAATGACTAATCTGAGATGCAAGTTCATAATTACTTCAATGATTTCTGCTGCTCTAAAGAAGGCAACGGGAATTACTGCAACAGCTAGAAAAAGAACAGTGATATATACTGAGAATTCAAACAGCACACAAAATGGAGAGAAATGCATAAACTCTGCATACAGGAGGCCCTCACTAGCAAAATATATAGAATGTTCTTAAGCTGACAGTTTTATAACTCTAAATGGTTTTGCAAATGAAATCCAAACAAAAGAGCAGAGATGTACTCTAAATCACTCAGCAATTGCTGCTTAGAAAAACCAGCAACCACCAACTCCTGCAAACAAAAACAGTTGCCTTAGGAAAGCTTAATGAATGGGAAAGATGTCAGAGTTGTTGTTGTTCTTCTTTCAGCTTTATTTTTCTATATTCCTGAATCTATGCACATAATGATTCAGTTCACCCTGACAAATACTGTATAACCGACTATCAATCACAGCAACTTTTTATATGTTGAGAGCAGTCAGATACCAAGTGATAAAGCGAGTTCAGGCAGAGGGCATATGTTAAGCAGCTGTGAGTCCTTTACTCTGTCTGTAACCTAAAAGCTTAATGTCATTACACAGAGCTCTGATTTCTTCCTTGCCTGCCTTACACTAGAATACCCACATTATATGGAATAGAGATTATTAACTTAATGGAAGAAATACAGCCACATAGTGACTGCAGAACAAACAACGTGCTTATAAATTAGATGGAACAAATTCTGCTTTCAGTGAAAGATTACACCAAATGCTGCTGTTTAGGCTCTAAAGAAAGCTTTACACTTCAGAATAAAAATCTCAGGTAATAGTTTTAGCAACAATTTAAACCTGCCTAAGTCAGTACTGCTGCCAAAAGACATACTTGCCATCTTCTCCCACCTCTTCCTTGGCACAAGTGTTTGCACAGTTTGGTAAACCCACTTGGGTCAAAATTATCTATCTGTCCCCTCACAAAGGTTACTTTAATACCAAATCAGTCTAATTTGATTCACTGTGAACATCTCTGCCAACAAAAAGAGGAGGTGATAGAAAGGTGGAAACAAGTAGGTGTGCAGCTTGTGGGATCCCATTTTTTGCACCCTCAGGCTGAAGACACCATTCCTTAAAATAAGTGTAAAATACATAACGTTGCTGTGTGTATCCTACCTTTTACATATTGGGGTGATGAACTGCAGCTTGTCAACTCTCAAATTACCACAGAACATTTGGTATTTGTTGCTCTTTAGTAGCATCACATTGCTATTTTGGGCTTTCAATTATTTCCCCCTAATTTCAAAATGTCAGTAGAGGTCTAGTAAAGGCAAAAAGCATAATTTTTGCTTCCAAGGTCCTGAACTCAGGTGTTTCATATTATTAAAATGTATAATCTTGATTTTTTGCAGACACAAGCAAGTAAGTTTTAAAAATGGCAATAGACAACCAGTATAGCAAATAATAAATGTCTTACAGTGTACAGGACTCACATTTCCACAATGCTGAGAGTATTTGTATAAAAGGGAAGTTCTCCTCTGTTCTTCATGCTCTCAGGTGAGCTGCTGGTTCAGTTGGTTTCTCCTCTGGCTGATGTTCTGTGGCTGCTGGAGCTGTCACTGTCCAGCACAGATTTCCTGCCCATCAGAAACTCTGAGGCACAGCCAGGGAACAAACAGGCAGCTCCCACTGGAGCTGGCAAGGTTTTGTAGCCATTTCAACATAAAACTCCACTGAGAAGATTCTGGTTTGCTTCCTGCAGTGTCAAATGAGCAAGAAAATCCCCTTCATTCACTACCTACCCATCAGTGGTCAATAAACACATAAGAAACAAGTCTTATGTGGCAAAAATGCATGGATTTACTTGCTCATTTTGGAGGAGGTAATGGTAGCACTTAATTATTGAACTACTCCAGCAGTTTAACAGATGATGACTGAGTTCAAAATGAAATTTCACTTGTATCATTTAGCCAATTAAACAAACAAATGCTGCCATCTAATAATAACTCATACCCATAACTTCATTAAGATACCTAATATAATACAGAAGACAGGTTATCTTCATATACTGTACAAATACAAATATATTGCAAGACTGTGGTCAAGGCAGTTAAAGAACAGCAAGTGTTGCCATCCTCTGTCCTTCCCTTTGCATTTCCTTTTGGACTTGCATCACAACATTCAATTCAGCAATGACTCAAAGCAAGTAGCCTGTTAGGAATTAAGCTCTAGCAGCCTTTTAAAAAGGCTCACAATTCTGTAAACAGAACATCCCATAATCACCCAAGTCTGTAAGCTCACAGTGGGCACACACTGTGACAGGAGACACTTCCTGCAGAATGGAGCAGAGCAATCATAAGAATCAACTGAGAATTTGAAATCTTGCTGCCAAAACTTTAATTTGGTGTATTTAAAACTCTTAGTCATAAGTAGCGTGCAAAAATGTCTTTGATATGCCTATGTGTCTATGAGTCCACTCTTGGTTTTAGCTAATTAGTAGAAGATCTTACCCTAGCAGTGTGAAAAAGGAGTTCACAGCTTCTACTTCCAGAACAGGAAAAGGAATGGTATCAAATACCAACGATTGAAACACTGCCAGGATGTTGAAGCACAGTCATTGAGCTGGAAGTTAATCAGACATCTAAATTGAGAATTTCCACCTGGAAACTGTGTTTATTTAGTGTCAGGACAGACTGTTCTGCCTTCTGAACCCACACACATAGAAACGTGTTTATCTCAAATTCAAACTGATGTTCAGCTATCAAGTTATGTTTTTGCCAAATATAGATATAGCTAATATAGAAGTACTTCAGCCAATCAGTGTATCTACAGAAGGAAGGACTTAAATTTGACACACTAGTGTGACTTTCTCTTAAGTAAAAGGGTAAAAAAAAGTGTGAACTTCTACAGTTTAGTTGTTTTATGAAGAACTAAAAAAACCCCAAAAAACCAAAAAACTTTTAAAAACCCAAACAGATACCCACACAAACATTTGCTTGACTTATTTTCATGGAAAGGGTCTCTTATTTTGACCACAGTACTTAGGGTCATGGGTGCAGAAGTAATGACACAGAGAATTGTTCAGGTACAAAATGTCTAATTCTTCAAACATTTGGTTAATTTGTTTTCTAAACCTAAAGCAATATTTGATCAGTTGAACAAATACTTGAAATGCATTTGGCTAGTTATCTATTTAGAAAGAGAACAAATTTATTTAAAAGGGTTTCTTTTACCCTTTGGTTACCATGGAACAAAAGTTAGATTGAGCTCATGGGATTTTAGGATTTAGACCCCTCCTAAGAGATTATTGCTGTTGGGACACCACTCATAATGGGAAATGTTTGAGGAATAGGAGTGCTTTAACAGGAAAAGACATACATGCTGTAAGAACTGATATGGCAAAACACTCCTCCTTTACCACTCGAGTAATAAGCAGAGCTGGTTTAGGATGTCTATGTCATTTAGGTAAAAGCAACAGACATTTGACAGTAGGAGCACTTGTATTAAATTTTATGCAAAATTTCTGACTTAACTACAAAAGAGAAAATCTAAAGAAGTAAAAAGTGTAGCGATACCAAGGTTTGTTTTCAGTTTAAAACTGTCACATAATCAAAAGACTTGAGAAACAGTTGTTCCTTGCAAACAGATAATTAGCCAGAAACACCTCCTAAGCTGCTCAGCCAATAAATTTACTAGAAATAAAAGCAGAAAAAGATCTAATACTAATAACAGCTCCTCTTACAAGCAACTGTCTAAGAGTTTTTTGGCATTTTTATCTATTCAAAGAGTACATCTACTGCCAAACTGCCTGTGTATCTTTCCTTTTTAAATAAAAAACTACTTTAAATCCACATTGGGAGGTGTCAGAAACATAACCCATATAATAGAGCACACAGACCTCTAAAGGCTTCTGTAATCCTTCATCCCTTGTATCTTTCATGACTTTCCTTTTAGCTTCTTAGAATAAGGTTTGTATTTGGATTTCAGTCAAATTAGGCTTAATGTTCCTGGTACTGTCACAATTCAAATATTTATAATTTTCCTAATTCTGCCTAAAAACTTTTAAATCGTCTGTCTTCCTTGCAAAATTACATAGATGCAGTAGGACACCAACTGCAGGTTCTCTGAAAAACTTCTGAAGTTACACTGAGGGAGATGCCATTTGTGAGTTCTGCTTTAGCATATGTTTGGTATATAAAGTTATTTAAGTGCTACACAATAAATAACACAGCAACATAAGCTTTCAACACATTTGGAAGTAAAGTAATAAAAACAGTCTTGTTTTGGCCAAAGTGCAAAAAATTTATTCACAACAAATGTTGCAAATAGGAAGTCACAAATCCACTACAAAGACAGACAATTCCGTAGCATTTCTGTGGCTCTTTCTCCAGAGTGATAATCAGAATTTTAAAAACTAGGCCATATCATACCTGACCTGCTGGGTTGTCAGGGTCTTTTGTAGCTGTGTCCCCATGGCATGTGCTCAGCTGTAGATCACAGTTGAGAAAGAAGCCACAGCAGCACTTCTGTACCTTCATTAACACAGAATCCAGGGTATGAAGGGCTCCACAGCAAGTGGAGAGGAAAATGGATGTATGGTATCAGTACAGGCAATACATTTTAAAGAGCTGTAGTGACTCCACAGTAATTAAGAACTTCTTGGGATAATCTTTCACAGAGTATCTGGCTTGTGGTGACTCCCAGGCAGGGATCTTGCAGAAATGAGTAATTAGAAGCTATTACAATGAGATTAAGATGTCTTTGCCTGAACAAGCATTGGATATAGCATCATCCTTCAGGAAGAATGATGGGTATTAGCTGCACTCCCACCAGTTCTTCTGGAAACTCTTAGGTGGAGACACCTTTGACGAAGCTGCAAAATTCCTTCAGTGCTTGTGGGGACACTCTGGGTTACACACACGTGTGTCCATTCAGTTCTGCAGCTGGTTGGTTATTTCAGGAGCACGTTGAGCAGGGCAGGTACCACCCTGCAGGGTGGGAAGGTCTCCAGGGTTAGTGACAGGAACACTGCTCCTGGCATATGATGGAGCACTGGCCTTGCCTGTGTCCATCACTACGAGCAGTATTGGTCAGTTTTGGAGCACTGGGTGTCACCAGCTGCCTGGTTTGATGCCAGAATTTTGTACGATGCCTGGATCATTTGAGGAGTTTCTGGTGTAAGATGCCAGCTGGATCACTGGCTTAGGCTTTCATTTTGGTCTACTGATGAACACAATCTTCAGTCACATTCCCTTCTCAGCTTTTGAGTGAAGTGAATTGAGGAGGGGGAAGGACTAAAATACATGAAAAACTTGTAATGAGAAGTTAATAATGAGTTTTGAATGCTCGTAGAGCTCACATGGCTGACATGACATCCCTCACAGTTGTGAGTAATTAAAAACTGTAACTCAGCAGATAAAAAGTGTTTGCAGGCAAAACCACAACTGGATCCTCCCTTGCAGCAAAACTGTCTGGTAAGGTCTGGACTTCTATATTTGCTCACATTATATCTGAAGGCATCTCAGTTCAAATGGTCTCCTGATCAAAGATAACATATGGCACCAGAAAGAAACGAGTCTCTCCAGAGCTGCCAACTCACTGCACCTTCAGCACTGAATCACAACAGAACCTTTAAACTGGAATGTTACTGAAATGCCAAGTCTAATGCAGATACTACCACTAAACTTACTGTGCTGTGCCCAGAAACTGCAAGAAATCAAGCAAAAATTCATAAGCTCTACAAAGAGGATCTGTGAAGTTCAGAAAAGGAAGGAAACATTAGCATTTTTCTACTTAAAGAAAAAAGGGGGACACAAAAGTCTTTGAATACAACTCTCTTTCTCAGCAGCAGATTCATTATACCAAGTCATCACAAACCTGTATATTTCTGGTTATTGAAACACTTGTGGGCCAATATAAGGGGAAAAAGGTCACTAAAGAAGTCAGAGTTCATCCATACTGTTCTTACAATGTGGATGACACAATGTAATAATTTTAATTTCTTCATTTGGAATGGTATCTCTCATATAGCTTGTTCCTTCTCCTCTGATTTACAGTCTAAACCCCCCAAATTATAAAAATATATTTCTATTTTGGTCTCTTTGGGTTTGCTATATTTTTTGTTACTTTATCAGGCGTTAAATCCTAGGAATGCCTTTGAACTAAAGAAAGAAGAAAATACTCTCTTATGTACCCATGCAAAAAGAACATTCAGTATTCAATCCTTTTAGCTGCAAAATCAAATGCCCCCAATGGAACACAAAAAGGAATCAACATCAGACACACATTTCAAACACATTACACAAGTGATTAAAGAAAAAAGGGAAGAAAGCTAAAATAAACCTACTTGCATAACAGCCTGTGCACAACCCCTTGAGATTTTAAGAGTGGGATAAATACGTTTCAGACTGTGCCACTAATGTGAAGTTTTAATGGTGGGAGAAAATAAACAAAACTTCTCAGAGATAGATAATAAATGATAAAAGTTTGCTATACAATTTAAAGGCCCAAATAAACAAATATGCATTGATCTTTTTCTGCCCCAAGTGGTCATCTCACCAAACCTGGTGATGGACGAAGGAGAGTTGAGAATGTTGTCACTTCTGGACAATGAAGCAAAACCACAGAAACCAGCAGGAGAAGCAGCCAAGTTTAGCCACCACATTTGGCTACATATATTTATATCCTATAAATATACAGGCAGCATCTAAACAAGGATACAATTGTCATTCCCTTTGTAAGAAAATTATTAGTTGTACTATGCTAATAACATACTCCGAAGTAGCAAGGAATCAGAATCGATTTTCATGAAATAATACCAGAATGTGATTCCACACTTCAGTAATATTATTTTCTGCTGTAAATGTGCAGCAAAGATGTGTGCAGCCAAGGGATGGTAAATACAGATCCAGGGAATTATGCAGCATCTGGTCCAATCCAGTTACCAGGGAGGGCAGGGGAGGAGGACACGTTCTGAGCTACGATGGCTTACGCTGATAAAGGAGCTGGCTGGAACTGCTCCTTGGATGAGCTCATTTCATACTGTGAGCATGATGCTATCACAGAAGTGTTTAAAATGAAAGCCAACACAAGAGATTCCCGTTATTTTCCTTGACTTGAAAAAAAAGAATCATTTACACTGAAAGCTTTGTCTTCATTCTTACCACGAAGTGTGAGTTACACAATATGTCATCACAGGAATTGCACGTCCCAAGAAAAAAAACTCTTGATTTCATTTAATTTAAAATGAGACAGAACTGGGGCAATTTGATATACCATCATGACTGCTTTGTTTATCAACAAAGACCATGTACTATTGCCCATAAGTCAATTTTAGGAGTATATTATCTAGCAGTTTTATAATCAAGATTGTTTTTACTACTGGAAATTATATAATCTTGGACAAGGATAACATTCAACATTATCAAATGGGAGGCACCAGAGTTATGATTTCTAGGCACAAGTTGTAATTGGATTGGAAGGCAAAGTTCAAGAAAACAGTAATACTCTTGTGTATTAACAGAAGGCCTGTTCTGCTCTGTAGTGTACTACCCAAGGCCATTTCCTTCCTTAATATTAAAATTCTAATCAGCCTTCATTTCATCTGCAGAAATTTATGATCTAGTCCAAGTTCTGTGTATAGATTTAGAAACAAACAGACCTGGAATATGAGACCCAGCATGTTATAAATTCTCAATTCAACTATAAAAATCTCTACGTGCACAGGGGGAGAATGTTTAAAATACACTGAGTTCCACACTGTGCCACACAGTGAATTATTGCTATGAACCTTGCAAATTTCTTAGTCTCTAAATACAGCTGTATGACTTCCAGATTTGATATTAAGATCCTAGATATCAAACGCTAAGGAAACTGGACCCACTGTAGAAGAAATGAAAATGGAGAACTATAACCACAAGAATAAATTCTTCACAAATTTGCCTTCAGCAGTGCTTTCCAAACTGTGGGGCACTCGCTGCAAGCAATGTGCCTGTTCATTCTAAGTGGCTTGTAAGGACTGCCAGAAAACCTGAGCATGTTCTCCTAAGCACTGCTGCTGTTTAAGTCGATGCCTTTGGCAGGATCTGTATTTGAGGACTTCCAGAATACTGGAAAGGAAGCTGCTGTCTCTAAACAGAGAAAATAGTTAGCTCACTCAAACCCTTAGCTGTTGGGGTTTTTTTTTGATCCCAAGGAGACACCTCTGACTTGACTATCATACCTCAAAATTAAGCCAACAGCAAAGAAAAGGAAAAGGAAGTCTGGGAAATGGAACAAAAGAATGTTTACTCTGCAAGGTAAATCAGGGAAATGGCTAGAAGGGCAGAATTACAGATCTAAATGCTTGAGTCTCCAAACAAAACATTAAAACATCAAGCTCACTCTTCAAAGAGCAGTAACAAACCCTGAAGATCAAAAGTGTGAGGGTACACATTGTCTTCAGGCCTCGACATAGCTCGAGAGTGGGTATTTATGTCAAAACAAATGGGTGGGCCACTGAGAACTGTGATGTGGCAACTCAACCGTGCCACTTCCTCCTTGTTGCAAAATCCTATTCTTCCTTTCTGTCTCAACAACACGTTCAGCCCACCTCCAGCTTCTCCCTGCTCGAGCACGGTAGCACTCGCCGCCCTCTCCTCCAACTCCCTTCGGCAATCCTCCCCTCCGGTAGTGCCAGTTTTGGTGACAGACTGGAAGGCAGCTCTGTGTCCCAGCAGCAGGTGAGCTGGGAGATAATCCTGTGCCAGCAGGGAGGCAGTGCAGGCATCCCAGGCTCTGGGGATGGTCACGTTCACACGGCTGCTGGCAGGGAAGTGCCCACGTTCAGCTCGCCCAGCGAGCCAGGGGCCAAACTCGTCCCCTGTGGGAGCTGCCTGGCCACACACGGAGCCACCGAGCCGTGGGCAGGTTACTGACAGTGCTGTGCAGCCCTCAGCTCTGCAGCTCTGACAGACACACGTGTGAAATGGCAGCTCTCTGTGTGTGTGTGAATGTAAATAAAGGCAGGTCAGCCTACAAGGCTGGCACATTGCACAAAGTCTAATATGGGATGGGTTAAATCTTAGGGTGCATAAAAAATTTTCAGTGACTATGTCAGAAAAGGAAGGGATGGTAAAGTGCAAGGAACTGCTTCAGCTGGTCATGGAACTGCTAAGGAATTCAGCCAAGTCCCTGGGTCGTAGCACTGCCTCCAGACACCAACACCAGCTTTTAAATCCAGAATGGCTCCACTGCCTTACACTAAACTCAGAACCAGTTTGTTGTAATACCCTGGGAGGGAGAGGAAGTAGAAGGACAAAGAGAAACCTCACTGAGTCCATGCAGTTTGGCAGCAAGTAGAATTGCCTAAAATCCATCAATTAAAATTGCATATTAATTGTAAGATAATTTTCAGTATTGGAATACAATTTCCTCAACACTTTTCCACTCCATAAGACACACCTGACAATTAGAAGCAACTCTGTGGGTGCCCTCAGACTGATCCACCTGCACGTTATCGACACCCAAATGTTGATTTGCCAAACTCAGCATCCTGCAGATGCTGTTCCAGCAGGTGCTGCTGGGGCTGCTTCTATTTCAGACTGCACAAGCAGTTCACTGACTGACCAACAGCTCTAAACTGCATTTGGGAAAGCATCCCAGCTCTCAAACTTTTTGTTTGGTCTCTCCAAGCATCTATGAATAAATAAATAAGAACATTCACAAAATACCCACTACTGACAAGCAACTGTAAAAAGAGGAAGTTAAGAATGTAATTAGATAATGACATTTATAAACTTAATCATAAAAAAAAATTTCTACAAATTAGAACCTGAAAATGAATCTTCATTTATATAGCAAGCAATAACAAAAATCTCACAGGACATATTAGCAACTGAGACTGACCTTCAATGAATGGATACACAGGGTGTACTTTTGGGTGATTTTTCACTTCTGCTGTGTCTAAATTTCTTCAATAAAAGGGTGGGTTTGCAAATGCTGGGGAAGGTTTGGTGAGTTTTTTGTATTTAACAGACTACAGCCATGGCAAAGAATGTTTCTCTTTTTTATATAAATTTTACACATCTAAAGCACACAACCAAGTATCGTCAGAAAGGATGTGGCTTTTATTCTGCCTGCTTACTCTAGATAAGTTACTAATAAAAAACTAATTTACAAAAACACAAAAAATCCTGCTTAACCAATAAGCACATAAATTTCAACAGGAGACAAAAATGCCAAAAATAACAAGGAATTATGGGGAGCTGTCACACTCTGTACGTGTGAACCTAGAACTGAAATTTTAGTCTTATATTAAAATGGACTAAATTAAGATTTCTCTAATGCAACAAGTTACAGAGAAAAACACTAAACTCTGACATGAATATTTACTGTTGTGGAAAGCAGACATACGATAGTGAAGGCAGCATCTGCCACTTGGAAACCAGCTGAGTGACTTCAAACCTGGCACTTGTGCAAATCTGTGTGTACTAAATCAAACATAAAAATATTAATTGAGAAGCATATCAAGTTAGGCTTGTCAGCCTTAATATTTTCTGGTGATTTGAATGGGGCCAGGGAATAAGATAAGTATCTTTACAAATCCAGTTGGCTTTACTTCAAATGCAAAAGCTTGCTCCTAAGCTGCACAAGAACAGGAGCCCTGTAAAATCAAATTTTGAATGCAAAGCCAACCCAGTTCTGCTCATCATCTACTCTGAACCCTGTCTGCAGCAACAGTTTTTGGTGAGCTCACTGTACTTCCCTGAAATACTGTACAACATACAATTATTTTTGTAAGAATTTGGGGGGGATTTTGCATCAGAGCTACACTCATCTCAGTCTCTAATTTTTGCAATTAAAACAAGTTTTGATTTTTTTAAGTTTACACTAATGAAATACTTTCATTGGCACAGATAAGCTGAAGATTACTGGAGCTTTCTTAGCAGCTTTTAGGGAGTTTTTTAATCAAGCTGGTCAGTATTCCCCATTAAACAGTGCAGATCAGCTTAATTTGTTTAGCAGCTAAAACTTGGAGCGAACAACGGTATTTTCTAAACAAATACATCAAGTTAAATTAAGCAAGGGCAGTTGTGGTTCATCTGAATCATATGGCTCCAGATTTCAAATCTAAGCTAAGGAAATAGGGGTTATGACATCCTGCAGCTGCGACAAGTCGTGTTCATAAAGCAACATTAAATCAAGACCACTTGGCCAGTTCAGGCAGTTGCTTGTGTGGAAGTGAAAGATCCCATGAGAGCCTTAAAAAAAAGAAAGGTTCTGATGTCCCAGCCAACCCCCCCTTCCTTCACTCAGTGCTACCAGGGACTAAGTTTCTTCAGAGCAAATGACTGTGGAAGGTTGTTGCCAAGTAATTGCTACTGATTTATTTACATCCAATAGCAGGGAACAGGAATCAAACACTTGGTAAAACACACGGGCAAGTAAATTACAAATGGTCTTCCCATGCTACACAAATGCCAGGTGCCTGGGCCTGCCCCTCGGGATGTTGGTTTCCAGCAGGATCCTTTGGGTGATGTGATTCACCAGGAGGCCACACAAATGCTCACATCAGCCCAGGGACACATCAGTGGCAGGGAGAAGCAGCTGGAGCTTCATCGAGGCAGTGGTGTAGGTGCTGTAAGTTAGGGGCACACCACTACACAGATAAAAGTGTTCATTCAGCTGGGAGTCTCAGGAAGGAAGAAAGGATTGGGTCTGGAAATGTTATTTTCCAGTATCTTGTTCTGTAGTATTCATCCCTGGAAGTAAGGCCAGGTGTGATGGAGCTCTGAGCAACCTGGTCTGGTGTGTCCACAGCAGTGGGGCTGGAAGTCAATGATCTTTAAGGTCTCTTAAAACCTAGGCACTTCTGGGATTCTGTGATTTCAAGATCTATTTATTGATCCAATAAATACTGATAAAATACCTGAGAATTGGCATTTTCAGTTAGAGTAGATGGAAAAAGTATTTTCTAAAATTTTGTGAGAGAGTACTGGTGGGTGAAACAGTGGGACCATTCACTGCTCCCCTGAGCACCAGGAAAAAAGTGCCTATAGCTTCTCCCCGTTTTCTTCCTTCTTTTTTTTTTTTTTTTGTTCCCTTTTGAAAGCAGGGAGTAACCATGAAACAGTAGTACTGATTGGGGACTTTCATGACACTCTGGATGTCAGTGTCATGCTGTGTAAACATGTGGATCCATTAGACAATTGTTGGAAGCAGTGAATTCCAAATTTGATCTAGTGATAGGACTCCTGCTGTTTGAAAAAAAAAAAAAATGGAGTTGCGAAACCACACAAGGAAAACGCTTCAGACTTCTTAAAAAAAAAACCCAAAAAAAAAAGCAAAGCACAGCGTGAACAATGATGTCAGTGATGCACTGGATGACCTGCAGATCCCAGCCTCTGGAGAGTCCTGACACAGAGTAAAAAAAACACCTGAGCTCTTGGCTTTCTAACTTTGTAAAACTTACTGCAACCTGGAAGGATAAAAACGTTTGCAGAGGGAAAAATTCATACCCGCATGCAGAATACAAAAGATTTTCGTTGCTAAATGTCAGTCTGCACCAGTGATTTATATCTGCTTGCACATTTCTTGTGCACGCTACAGCCGGAACTCCCGCCGGAGCTCTCCGGTATTCCCAGCGATGCTGGCTGGGGAAGGGAGTGGTACTGAACTGCCTTCCTTTGGTTTGTGCTGGCAAAGCAGCACTTCTTGCTTTGTAGTACTTAATGGCCTAAAACACACGTTGAAATTAACTCCTTCATTAGCTACACAGCTGCTACTCCTTATCGCTTTCATTTTTCTAATTATAGCACTGCAAAATTTTATGTTCTGAATCAGAATTCTGTATGATTAATACAACACATGAATTATATTTATTAGAATATAAAACACAGGCCTCATGAATAAAAATATAATTACACATGACCTTTGAAATCATACTCCATTCTTTAAGCTATCTAGAAATAACCATGCTCATTCTGTCCATGCCACAATTTCATTTCAAACTGATTAACCAGCATTTTATTCCACTCAAAGTTGCCTACATTACAACAAAAACCAGTGAGTTCAGCTCCCAGCAAAACTGCAAGCCCACTTTAAGGCTGTCACTGCAGAACTTGTTATTCATCTCCACAGACTTTAAGAGAAGTGAAGAGCCCTGTGTATAGCTCAGCATTTCCATTATGATTCATGTTGTGATTTAATCAATCCTGAAACATTGTTTACTACATAAAAGAAATTGTACTTCAACAGCAAGGATCAGAAAGCAAGAAAATCAGTGTAGAAGGGCTACTGAGTAACTAAGGCAGTGAGTCACAGGGAATCCTTGGGAAGCTGCCGCTGACCTATTCTAGGTCAGCAGTAGCAAAGTTGCTCTTTGGACACTGCTGGGTGACCACAGAACCTTTCTCCAACCCTGCCCTAAGAGCTCCATGAGCACACAGCAGTGGTCCCTGCAGTGCAGATCTCAGTAAGGCACCTTGCTATGCATATAAAGAAACCTGTGCAGCTTTGCAGCTGAACTCAACACTTCTCATGTCTAATTCCAGTGATTTCCATAGCCACATGGAGATGAGGCCACAGGACATAACTAAAGCACTGCATTCCTCAGGGGGAGCCATCTCCTGCAGCCTGGCCTTACACAGCTGGAGCTCCCAGAGCTCCAGATGTGTTACAGCTGTGCCCAGGTGGGACTTGAGCAGTGAGAGGCACCAGAAAAAGCTCTCCACAACCAGTTTCTGCTCTAAAGCTCGGGGCACCTGTCCCACTACATCCCTGAATGTGACTTAAATTTGCACAAAAGTATGAACAGAAGAGCTGCTCTTTGCATGGATTTGTGGCAGATTTGTTTTTGTTCTTGAGAAGAGAGGCCAGCCAGATGAGCCAGCCACTACTGCAGGGTTTTACCGCCTTCAGAGTTGGTGTTGGGCATTTCCACCTGTGTGGCACATCACAAAGACATGTTAGCCATGGAAATCCCTTTCTCTTAAGATCAAGACCACATAAAAATAGTAACAGTTTGTCCTTCTATTTACTGTTCTCCAGCAAACTATGAAACTGAAATTGCAAGCAAAATACTGGTTGCACTGTTTGTTTTTCTTGGGTCCTTAAATGCCAACCACAAGATGTCAAATAGAGGGCAGAGAGAGGCCAAAGAGAGCAGGGGAGCTGGGGAGCCCTGACTGGAAAATGTGGTAGTAACAACCATAACTGGTGCTAATAGTAGAGAAAAAGTGCATCAGAATGAGATCAGATCTTTTACAGACCACTGTTGCACATCTCAGTAAAACTTTATTACTAAAGAGAATGAATTGGCACACGCAGCTATCTTAAAACAGTTTTTCCCAGATAAAGTTATTCTACATACCTCAAAATACAGTTATAATTAAGCACCCTTGAACTAGTTAATCTTTCTTTTTAGGAGAAAACTCATCATCTCTTAAAGTTTGCCTTTCTCTACAAATATTACTGTTATCTCAGCTCAAACCTCTTTAATTCCTTACATATGCCTATTTATACTTCTTTTTCCTACTACAATACAGATGGAAATTAGTGCTTTACTTATTTTTCCTTCTCCTTTAGATAAATTGCATCTGCATACTAAAATGGTGGCTACAAATTTTGAGTGGACAGATATATTACACTTCTTATAATGTAATAAAATATAATTCCCTATAGTTTTCCCCATAGCATGCAAAGGAGCAAACACATACTCAGTAAAGTGAGTTAATGTCACACTATGTGCCAAACCCACCACTTTTTACAGTAACAAACCAACGTGACATTTATTATGGTTTCATATTACAGGGCAAGTATTTCGTATCGGGACTGTTACTTGTCAGTTTTAACCCACCAAGCATGACATTTTTAATGAGGAGAAGGAAGTTATGGTTCTATTTTAAGATCAATCTACAGCTTTTATTCAAGATCTTCAGTTCACCTCAAAAGCATAAATAAAACCATCAGCCCCACTGTGAGGCATTACAACATCAAACAGCAGGAACAATTATGTTACAGATGTTTTAATCACAGGATGAAAACACTGGGCATTGTAAATGCTAGAAGATGGTATGGGGAGATGCAAGACAAAAAAAATTGAAGTGATCTATATTTACCATGGTTGATTAAATTGTCCTGTTATTTCTTTCAACCATCTACAAGCAACTGTTTCACCTTTTCTTTTTTTTTTTCCTTTTCTCCTCCCAGTGGCGCCATCTCAGACTGACATTCTCCTGAGCTGCACCTCGTGTAAGTAGAGCTGTAGCAATACAGTGTGATTATTATTGTGCATGCCTATTTCATCAATGTAAAACTGTGAAAATATTTACAAAAACTGTGACTTTTAAACCTGCTATCTACTGCTGTAAAAAGGTACTGGATTAGCAAGTCCTGGCTGAAGACTTAGCTAAGATAAGTTATGTTAACTCTCAGGTTGTCCTTCTCAAAGATCACAAACCAGCCACCTAAATAGTCTCATAAAGTTACATTCAATTTACTACATCTTTCTAAGTTTGTGAAATCTGGACTCCATGGAAGTGTCCCATCATCCTCGAGGCACTCCAGGGCTCTTTGCCAGGCAGGGAAACCTCTGCAGAAACAGCCTGGAGGCACATCAGAAGGTTTAATTTGCATGACTTCTGCAAACTGCATCCCAAGCCATGTGAAGAAGGAATGGAGGCTGCAATGCCTTCCTGGGACAGCATCCTGACACTTCAACTTGCCTGGGAACCCACGGGAATGAGTGTCATTAACAAGGGCTGATCAGGGAGAAGGGGAAAGGCAAAGACAAAGCCAAGCCCTTGTTGGCCAGCAGGAAAGATGCACCTTTAAGAAAGACTTTTAATCAAACTTAATGTGTTTAGATTTAAAGCACAGACACAAAAATTCATCTTGGCTTCTCCAATTCCATTCATGTGAGCACTCATGGTGCAAACACCACCAGTACTCTGAGGGGGTGTTTGCACACAACAAAAGAACAGGCTTGGGTACAAGGGGTGGCACCTGCTCAGCGTGGAGAGGAACAGGGGACTTGTTCAGCCTGGTCTAATGGCAAAGGATGAGAAGCCAGGAATTAATATTAATTCCAGCTCTGCCAGTACCAGCTGCTGCTCTGTTACTCTTAGAAAGTCACCTCATCTTTTTCATGTTCTCCTGTGTACAATGAACAGTTTGGTGCCCAGTGTCCAACTCCCAGTTTAACGTTCTTGTCATAAATGCACTGCCTTCCTTTACTTTGATAAAGTACAGTCAGCATCAATAGTAATACTTCTAAAAAATATCTTTCTAACTATTGTGTAACAGGAGCTGACTGTTTATGGAGTACTTATTTTTTATGTCAGTTTACCATAGGGCCTCTTTAGCCACAGGCTTACAGCTGGAGGCCCCAAGGCATTTTTTGGGAGTGGAAACTTTTGAGTTCAGCTCCTAACAAATTTCCAGCCTGCATTATGTTTTTCATTAGTCTACATGGTGTTATAATAAATGATGCACTTCCTCTTTCATTTTATGATTTTTTTTCTTTAAACATGCAACAGTTTTTCTGTGTCTGTTTTTTATTACTTTCAATATATTCAACCAGACTAATCTTAGAGACTATGTATAAAAACAGAAAGGATATGTTGAGTAAGATATCAGCTACAGCATGACAAGCTTAAGTTTAAATTCTTCACTAAATGCCAGTCATAAACCCATTACATGTATGCAGCTTCATGGGCAACCACTCTTTTAGAGGCCATTGTTAAAAAAAAAAAAATCTGTTACCCCAAAACCTAGAGCTGATGTAGAAACAGCTCCTCCAACATACTCACCTGAAAGGCATTCAGCTAAAGAAGTCTGATCCCACTGGCAATTCCCCACTACATGTCCCACTGTATGTGTTTGCCTACTTTAAATATATTTTTTATATTGTTGTTACACACACTTTTTAAAGACAGCCATCCTTCTATATTTTTCCCTCTCTCCATAATTTTTAATAAGAATGTATTCCTGGGGGCTGACAGCACCAGGAAAACCAGCCAACAAGAAGAGATTCCAGTCAAACATCATCATGTCTGGCATACTCTGTTTCAGTTACAAATCTTTGATTTCTAAATGAATGGCAGTTCAAAGTACACATGAAACACAGACACTTTCTGCTTATGTACACAGAGATTGTTAGAGATTAAACCACTTTTAATTAAAGACTTAAGCAGGTGTCAGTTCATAATTCTCTCTGAATTTGGTTTAAGAAGATGTATGTTCCCCAGTTACCCAGCAGTACATTAAATACAAGCAGAATCAAAGAGACTTCCCTACACAAAGCCAAGAAAAGCTACTTTGTAAGAGGATTTGAAGTTTGCTACTACTGATCTGTCACATACAGAACATCAGATTATTTACTTGGGAAACATTTTAAAATACTTTAAAAATAAACAAACCCCCAGCAAACAGCCCCATGAGACAGAGCCCCAGGCCACACAAGCCCTTTTAATTTCACTGGGGTTTTGCTGTGCCTCTATGCATCTAACTACCCAGAGTTAATTTGCAGTATCAAGGCCTAAACCAGATAATTTAAGAGCATTCTGGACTCAAATAACAAGAGTTTAAACATGGAAATGGAACTACTGCCAAGTAACTTTTCTCTATGTCATACTTCAGAGTGAGAGCAATATGAGGGGCACCTTGTTTCTCCATTACTCAAAGATTCTTCATTTATTTTTTTTTAAAGGAAACCCAAAGATTAATTTAAAGCCATCTGATGAAAATACCTTAATATTTACCTTAATATTTTGTAGTAATATATAGTGAATTCAAGTGATTTCCAAAGTTATCCTGGATGCTTCTCATTTCAGGATGTTAAATATTGGCTCTCAGAAATTTCCATTACACATTGTCTGACAATATTTGCTACTCTGGAATACATGAACTGACTTTTAATTCTTACAGAGGTAATGATAATAAAGTTTGTAGAAGTTGGGCACAGGTGACATTTTAGAATTTCATATTTATTGTAAGTCTCTCCAGATCCATAAAGTAAGTGTAAAAAATGGTTAGAACTGCCAAATGTATAAATTCTCTTGATCCTTTTGATCTGTTATATCATCAGTTATAGCTACTCTCAGACTGGGCTCCTAATCACCTTTTAAATGAGGGCACCACTACATCTTGGCAGTGATGTTACAGCTGGCACCTGAGGACAGTAAAGGAGCACACCTGTTATTTTGGGATTTTATAACAAGTAAATCACAAACTGAAGTCCCAGACCCAAGAGCAGGCCAATACAGAGCTGTGGGAAGGAAACAGCCAGGGAGGCAGAGCCAGGGATCCACCAGTTGACAGTCAGGGGACACAGGACAAGCATCGGACAAAGACCAGAACCAAGACCAAAACAAAGGCTGCTGACCAGCCAGGACTGTCATCTGCAGCATTAAAGCACCAGTCTGCATCCAAAATGCTGCTTTATGGAAGCCACAGCATGGCTGCAAAGGCAAAGAGTAAAGGTGGCATTTATGGGATGGTTAACATGAAAGCACAATTTTTGGAGCTTCAGCTGATCCCAAAGGGAAGATTGAGCACTCTTGTATAAACCAGCTTTCTCTTTAGCAGTTACTTTCCCCTCCCTCTTTACTTATTCCAATATTGCACACAGAGAAATCTGAAAAATAAAAAAAATGGTAGAAACCAAGATCTGTTTGACTGTTTCAGCAATAAGGTACAAATTTGGAGTAACCATGAAGGCTCAAATTACAAAATACCTACCAGTGCAACCAAGAGTTACACACGGCTCCAAAATTTTATCAGGTTGTCTGCAGACAGTGTAAGGAATCTCCCTTAGCCAGGAAGGAAAAACTCTAAATTCAGGTGAGATTCTTTTTTGCAGCTATGGCAGGCACAGGTTACAATGTAGGTCTTTGTATGGCTGCCCCACCTCCAGCTCTATTTGCTGGGAGCTGGTTATGTAACTAACACGAAAGAAAATAACCATTTCTGGGTTGTTTCCCTTTGCAAAGCCCTGGGCTGCCAGGAGGAACTGAGAGAATTCAAAAGCAGCTTCCCTCCTGTTGCTCTTTTGGGTGTTTCTCTTTGAAGTGGCACCCTGAGTGGCTGCTCATTCACCAGTTTTGGAGGTACCTTTTAAAGCAATACTTTCCACCCTTCAAGCTTAAGCACAGAAACATACAATTAATTAAACCAAGTTAGTGGTGTTATTATTTCAGCCTTTTATTTCTACTGGGTGTCAGACTCTTAAGACGAAAGGACTCTTTGTAGTAGGATTTCAGACACTCTGGGGAAAATTATGAACTTTAAGACTGATCTGATCTGGTTCGTGCAACACATGAACAATCTAAGGAAGCCATTTAGCTACTGCTTAAAGGAAAATTCATTCTAAAATCTAGAAACAGAGTCAAACTTTGCAATGTTACTCTGCTGTATTTAACTTGATATTTAACCCATTGTTTTGACATGCTATTTTTAATCACATTTTTCCCATCAAAAGAAGACAGCCTAAAATACTGAATTATTGCAAAGTAGATTGCCTGGCTAGGAAATCTCTGGTAACAGATAAATGGAGCACTAACCTGCCAAATGGCTCTAATGCAACAAAAACTGCATCTATTGCTGTTTATAATAGTAATGGCCAAACACCACATTACTGGTTTCCAAATATTTTCCTGGTGTCAAATGTTTGTAAACCAATCTCTTGCACTGCTGCCGAACTCCAAGAACATTCTCCGTGATGGTTCTAGTCTCTAACTAAAAAAAAAAAAAACATTCCCACATTATTAAGAATTACTATGGAGAAAAGATCTGAGGGAATCTGTCCTACTGTAATGGCTCACTTCCACTTCCACACACTGTGTACGTTGTTTATTTTCATTCTTTGAGCATGGGATTTTATAGTCATAATTATCTCATTTTCTCATAGTATAAACAGTCCCATTTTCATTCATTGAGGTCAACATTTTTATTGTATTCTTCCTCTGTTTTTTTCTTCCCTTTAAAATTTGCTATTAACAACAAATACAATAGACTTATGCTATCAAAATACCTCTTGGGGTAGAGATCTATTCATAAATTATTTTTTCACATGAGCATAGATCAAAAGTGGCTGTAGTAAAATGGACAGCCAGAGGAAATGTTGTTTTAACTCCATTTCCATTCTCCATACCCTTTAGAAGAAACACTTCTACAATCATGCAACCTCATCTTCAAATACTTTTGTGCAACAGTTTTCTCCAAAATCTGGAAGGCTTCAAGAAATAATGTGCAGTCAAGCAGATTATAGAAGCTGGTAGCACTTCATGGTCAGCTGGCTGTGAAATCCCACTCACTGCAGTGCCACAGTCTGGAGCCTGCAAACTTGGAGCTTTACAACTTTTTTAAAGGGTTGAAGGGTGGGGAGACTGCAGGCAAGCATTTATTAAGACAGTAATGCCCTGGACTTTTTCCTTTGCTTGCACTTTCTCCTGCTTCTCCTGTGCTGCAAAGTGAGCTGTAGTGCCTTCAGCCTGTCCTGCAGTGCCTTCAGCCTGTCCTGTGAGCCTCACAAAACACACCCAGAGGGTTAAAGCCTTTCCTCTCTCCCCACCACCTGAGGTCTGCAAAGGAAAGAGCTGCTGAAAGCCTGGTAACAGGAAAAGGTCAGGAGCTGTGTATTATATCCTGTATGTTTGGATTAGCCCACAATAGCCAAATAAACTGATCTGATGTCTAATGACATTTTCAAACAGTAGCTAATAAAATTATCTGAAGTATGCAGAGACAAAAGATGCACACAAACACACAAAAAACCATCTCTAATACATCCGCAGAAGCAATGACCTAACAGGGAATTTCAGCAGTTTGGCCATGCAAATCAGGGTAAAACAAAAAGGAACCCAAGTTAAAAAACCTGCTGACACGAAAAGACACAAATACTCCTGCCTTGCCCATTATTACCACTCCTATTGATATGCAACTATCAGGTTTTTTGCACAGAACCATGTTTTTGAAACAGAATCATGGTCTTTCTAAGATAAATAAAAGGCATGCTACTGACATGAACCACAAGCTTGGAATACTTTGGGAAAGCTTCTCTGAATTAGCAGAGTGAGCAGGTCTGAAGGATTTTCACTAAAAATCACATGAGGATCCCGGGCCACGGCAGCAGAGGAAGGAGCTGTGATGGAGGAGGTTCCCACTCCTGTAATGATGGAGCTGGCACAAGGACAGTAACCCTGAGCTGCCTCAGCTGCTCTGTGCACTGCAGTGCCCCCGGTGTGAGCTCCTCTGTGGTCCCACCCGGACACCAAGCAGGTACCACTTGCTTTCTGGTGGCCCTCAGCAGAAAAGAGGCGGTGCCAGGGCTGTGACACATCCAGCTGCCACAGCCAGTTTCACCAGAGCTCACCTGGAATGGCCCTCAGGCAGTTCTGGGTGAATTCCTCAAACCAGAGATGCTGGTTCTGAGGAATGAATGTATGATTAATGGGGCTGCAGCACTGGTACAATTGTGGTCGCCTTTTTAAAGTTTTCCATCAAAGTTCTTGCAACCTGAAATACTGTAGCAGATGAAAAATGAAAGAGACTCAAAGCTGTGCCCATATAAAAGGCAGTGCTAAAGCAACTAATCCAAAATTTGCAAATAAGTCTTGCTTACCTCAGCTGATTTGCACATTCAGTTTCATTTTTTAATGTAATTACCAAAGCATTTTCAGACTTGTTATGACCAAATATGAACTTGCTGAATATTCACACTAAGATGAAACAGAAATAAACAGGCTTCAATGAATCCCATTAATACTACATCTTGCTTTACACTTTAAACAGTAATACTGAAAATAAGAAGGAATGTCAGTGGGGATTGGCTTAATTCTGGGCAATGAACCAGGAGATCTTTGCCCACACCACAGTCTCTTTATCTTGAACCACCAATTGTTTGCATTCCTTTGAAGGTACCAGCTTAAGATAAAAGTATACTGAGGAATATTTGTGATAATCCTTTATGTGAATAACCACTCTTTACAGACACTCTGCACATGGGTATGAAGGGCTGAAACACACTCACTAAGTCACTAATATTGTAGTGATGCTTCAATGGAACCACTTCAGCTCATAAAAGTAATACTCTGGCAACCACAGTCCTGAATAACTACTTTCACTTTAACCTTGTGATTTGTTTAATCCACCTGAATCACTGACTCTGCCTAAGTTACTGCATAGAGCACTCCTGAAAGGTGAACTTCTAAAATCATTATAATGTTGGAGAAAATTGAACAGAACTTTGTTTTGGTCTTATTTAGCTTCTGAAAGTAAAAACTGTTACTAGAATGGTGAATCAGTTAGATGTAGCAGCACGTTAGAGACATCAGCACCTTAAACATATGGTGACTTAAACATCTGAGCCCCTACAGATTATTGTGTAAACAAAAACATGCACTGTTCACATCCCATTTTCATATTAGCAATGTTACCTGTAATTATGAACTTCAGGGCTGTGCATTAATTTTATAAAACCATCAGCCATGAGAGACTTATTTGGGGTAAGATGGACAGGGAACTGCCATATTAATTCAGTGTATGAATCAAGCCAATAGCATTGAACAGTACACAGCATCTGAAAATTAATCTTGTGAGGACACCTCCAAGGCTTCTGTGATCCCTGCTGCTTAGTGGTGACAAATAAAAACTGCATGATGTTCTTTGTGTGTGTCTCACACTCATACCAGACTCCTGTCCAGCTGAACCTCTACCTCTGCACAGCAAAAATATCTAGCTTGTGCTTAAAGATGGTTGGGTCTGGGCTAATTTTCCTGGCAAGTCACAGAAGAGGCTCCCCCTTCACTGAGGCTTGTGCTTGCTGACTTTGCAATGAGGCAGAGTTAAAAAATAAGTCACTAAAGTAAACTTCAACATTCCCTCAGTCCCCTTGCAGCTGTATGGCCAGGACCAAATTTCAGCACAAAACAACACCATCAATGGGTCTGCCCATGGATTCTTCATTCATTTTAGGGTTAACCTCCTTTAAAGTTGATAAGTAGAAGCATATCTTAAATTTTACTGCTCTGGGGAGGCAGGAAAACACAGGAAATATCTGGCAAAGTTCTATAAGTATGGATGTTGTTGAAATGTGGACCTTTATGGTCAACGCACAACAATCTCCTCGGCCCCACACATTCCCCAAGTAACTCCAGGTGATCAACAACCCCTTGTCACTACGAGCTGTAGTTACACAGCATAATTGTCTCAGGGATTCCATATCTCCACACTCAAACAAACCTTGTGGAAAGTCTGCTGGACAAACCCAACCAGGAAAATGGGAAAAGTACTGGGCTGTGGGCACTGCAGCCTGAAAGAAGTGATGGACTGGCGGGGCCTATAAGAGCAAGCAGTTGCCTCTATAAAACCAGGAGAGCAGCAGACTCGAAGGAGCCACGTTATTACCTCCTGCTCTCCCTGGAGACCAAAGCAGTGCTATTCCATCTCCCAATCTCTGCATTTTTCTCCTGCATAAAGCTGATACATTGAACTTTATGAGGTCTGAATTTCAAAAGGAAAGCACACTTTCCCTTCAACTCCATGCCCAACTGTCATTGGTATTACATCAAATATAAATCAACAATGCTGTTTGGGTTTTATTCTCCGTGTTTCAAAATACAAACCATACATAACGGCTTAACCAAATGAGTGATAAGTATGAAATATTACAAACTATAAAAAAGGAAAAGGCATAATCCTGGGCTGCCCCACACTGTCCCCTCAAAGAAATACTACTTCAGAGATTAAAGAAGTGCTTGTGTATTTAATAATTTGACCAATTTCCAACAATAGAAAATCTAATGGAAAATACTTATATGGGACCTACAAGCAGAACTGCTGTGTAAACAGAGACTTGGGGGGGTTTAACTTTAATATAAATAATAGAAACTTAGCCAAAGGGAACAAAAAATAACTGAACTAAGCAAATACTTAGATAATAAATACAAACACTCAAAAAATTCTCAGGTGTTAACCTTAGAGCATGTCTTAGAGTCCTACTATGAAGTTTTAGGTTCTAAGAAACTGCAAGATTAAAAATAAGCAACTAATGGTATAAAATAACAAAACATTTATATTAGATACATCAAAGATGATACCCATGCTAACATGAATGACAAATTCTTCCTTCATCTTATGGGTCAACTCCTTCTTGGTTGATAAGTAAAATAATGTATTAAACTTTACTGCTTTGGGGAGGAAGGAAAACACACAAATTATTTCTTCATTACAGTTTAAAAAGGCAAATTATTTAAGGACTATTTGTATTCAAGCTAAATAGATGGAATCATGATGTTACAGGCTTTTTATTCAAATGCAAAGAATTTACATTTACCTACCACCTCATTAGTCAGATGATAGAGCAGCACCGTTTTCCTTACGGTATTTTGTTTCCCAATTAAAGTATTTCTTCTGAATGCTTGAAAGAATTCTGAGGTTTACAGTAAGTATTTTTTAAAGCTCGCATTGGCTCTTTTTCAGGTCTAAAGTTGGTTACTGTCTAAAGTCTGCAGAGGCCAAGTGGATGTTGCAGGCTTTTGCTAAGCAGCATTGTGTTTCTGAGGTGGGGAGGGCTATGACTCCCGGCACACACAGCTGTGATGAGCAGCTCTGAAGAAAATCACATCTCACGAACATGATATTTTTGCCAGCTTGGCTTGTTTTGCTGCGGGTCCATGACTCTGTTAATGTGCACAGAATAGCTGCTCCCATGGCCACATTCTTTTCCTGTACCCAAGCTCTCCGGGTTTGATGCAGCCGCTGTTTGTCTCCCGTTACGTAATGACACCAAAGGCTGAACTGTTCCCCGAACCACAGCGTGTCCTCTCCAAAAAAAGACCTCTCCAAACCCTTTCACAAGCAGGGGCAGGGTACACAGCAGCGTGCCTAGGGCAGGATCAGGGCCTGTTTTTGCCAGAGCTGCAATGATGAGCACGTATGTGCAGGACACTCACGTGTAGCCACAGTGTCCAGTGCCACGCCGAGGGCACCGCGGCCACAGCGCCTCTGCCATTGCTCTGCCACAGAAATCGCAGTGCAGCCTCTGCGGAGCTCACTCAGAAAAGGGTCTGGCTTGATGGGCAAAATGTTTCTGCCGGCCACCAAGGGACAGCAAGGCAGTGCCTCCCAGGTGAGATTTTAAGCAGTTCTTTTAGATTGCTTTCGGTTTTTAGGAGCCTAGAAAGAATTTAAATAAATGCATCTCAGGCTTGGATCAGTAAAAATGAATAGTGCCGTCGTTAGAAAACAATGTTTGCTTTTTAGGTAACAGTTCTTTAGGGAAAACATCACTTTTTGAATTTGTCACACTCCCACTTTTATCTGGTTGGCCAAAACAAAGTTACAGTAGCCTTTCTTGTGCATATCAATTTTAATGCACGTGAGGCTGGATTTCGCACTGTTTCTTTAGTAATGACTATGTACTTTAATTTTTTTTATTAACTTCTTTGAATATACAAGATCTCAAGGTTTTTGTGTATTAAATCTAAAAGTATTACAGAAGAGAAGTAGAGCACAGGAATTCATCAAAAGTTAATCCAATTAATCTTTAAGAGAGAAAAAAAGTTCTCAGTGAAAGTGAGGTCCTTATGAATCTTTTATTCATAGGACAGTAATAAACATGCAGCAAACCATACTGTGAAATACTACTGCAAAGCAGATAGACATAGCAGTAATTAACTAATTAATCACAATTAAGTTGCATTTTCTTTTATATTATAAGAGAAGGCAAGCCAAAGGCAAACTTCAAAGCACCAAAAATTTCCTAACTGCTTTTAGCAGAAGCTTTGAATAAGCAGGATGACTGCTGTCCTTTGAGCCTCCATAAGCACTTTTAACTACAGTAATCCCTGTGATTTTTGCAAATCTGTTTTCTACTGTACGTAGCAGAACACCTACTTTCCCTTAGGGCTCTGTCAGCTGAACTTTAGGTTGTTCTGATAGAAGTGCTAAAGCAGCACAAAAGGCAGCGCCCTGTTTGTCATGCCAGCATCACATCTGGCACGTGTTTGATTGGCTCCATCATTTAAGTCTGAGCAGGATTCCATGGATTTCTACACAAGTCAGATTGATTCTGAAGTGATGCAACAAAGTTAATCAAATGTCTGGACAAAGTGATTCATGTAAACATCAGTGTTTGTGATCTGCACATCAGACTGATTCATCTGAACTCCTGCATGCAGGATTTGAACATCAAATAAGAGACTATCAGAATATTCTGTATATTTTCCACAACCGCTACAACAAGTACAGCTGATTTAAGTGAAGACAGACCAGCAGGCTCCAGTGACCTCCCTACAAACTGTGCTTTACTGTTCTCAGCACCCAGTGCCTGCGTGGGCTCTGTAAAAACAACCATTTATCAATCATTAGTAAGAAACTGGCTCTCTGACAACTAATTACTCCTCAGGCTTCCACCCATTAGCACAGGAGGAAGCAGATTATACATTTATTTTTGTGGTGGGCTGACCTTGGCTGGGCACCAGGTACCCACCAAAGCCACTCCATCACATCCCTCTGCAGCTGGACAGGGAGAGAAAATATAACTCAAGGCTAGTGAAGGACAGGGAGAGATCACTGACCCATTACCATCCTGAACAAAACAGACTCAACTTAGAGAAAAATTACTTCATTAACCATCAAATTAGAGCAGGATAATGAGGAATAAAACTGAACACCTTCCTGAAAGCTTGCCATGCAAACCAAATATAATTTTACATATCAGGGCTCCTGCAGTAACAAAGGTGCTACAGAAGTCGTTTTTGCTTCCTGAAGCAGGCAAGACTTACTAAAAACAGCATGTTACCCATGAAGGACACTAAGAAATCTCTACAAAAAATCTGTTCAAATTTTTAAAAAGTTAATTGCTGTATGGCATGTGAATGGATACACTGCAGTTATTAAGCACTAGCATTTATTTCCATGCCATTAATGTAGTTCCAGGAATTTGTACAAATCCTAACCATGGCTTTCCAAAACACCATGGAATGGACAGAATGTGGGCAGCAGGTGGCTACTGGTAGTAGACTCCAGGTGTAACTTCACAGATGTTTTTGTAATGGGAGGCTTTAGGTTTAAAGAGTCAAGGTTTACAGAGGTCTCAGACTCCTTTGCACATTTCTTCTTACAGAATTACTTTGGGGTTTTGGGGTTTTTTTGCCCTTGGAAACATTTGTCCAGCCTCATGTTGGCCTGGAAAAACAATACCCTTTAAGAGTACCTAAGGAAGCATCCCCACCCACAGGTCTGTAAAAGGACTGGCCAAGGACTCAAATGAAATCATCAAATACTTAAACCTGTCAAACTCTTTGTCAGCATCCCAGAACAGACTGTACTAAAGGTTATTTTCAAGTTTGATATATACATATGGCTGCAGTGGGGAATCTGAGAAGAAATTGAGTTTATTGGTAGAACGTTTTGATGCCTTAGGGGTAAAACCCCCCTGTCGCTGATAAATTGGAGCAGGGAGTGGCACATGGCAAGCAATAGATGGACAAATCAGAACTCATTCCTGTCACTAAGGTGCCTCAAGCCCCTGGTAAATGAAAATTCTTATTCCAAATCTTACTATCTAATAATAACCAGTCGTAGATCAGCATTAATATTATACTAGACCCCCTAGAATGTAAATTTAAAATATTTAATTCAGACATTATAAATGGAGTAAGATGTAATCAGTTATTATGCAAGTTCATCCAGCAGGAGACAGCTAGAAAATGCTATTTCCTTCACTAAGCAGTGAAAATTAAAAGCCACAGGAGTGTCTGGAACAAGATGTCTCAGACTTGTCAGCAATTAACACAAAGATATGTTTATCTCCAGCGGATGTGACAAATTTTGAAGTCATTTCAGCCTTAGAGCAACTCGGTTGAGGGCTGATTTTTCCCTTCAAAATCTAAACTCAGATCAGTTTTATTATTCTTCTATATGCTATCTGATAAAGAACTATGTCACTATTTCTGCTTTTACTGGAAACCTGGTCCCTGTGGTCAGAGTCTGTTCCACAAGAGTTTCCTACTCAGCCAATGTGATGGTCTGACTTGGTAAGTCACCAAGTCAGCTTTCACTGGTGTTTCTAATCGGAAACAGCATTGAGTTCGAGTTTCCAGGGAAAGTACCATCTGTGCCTCCTGTCAGTCTCTGCAACTGGCACCAAAAGATCTGTGGGGAAAGTTTCCGTGCTGCCAAATTTCAGCAGAGCTCCCTGCCACAAGCCCTGAGCATGGGTGAAGCTGACAAACATGGGGGAAGAGAAGAGCTGCTGTTTCCACCCTGCCAGCTCACCAGGCCAACTCATTTACAGAGTAGTTCCAGCACAGTCCATGCACCTTTGACAGTCTCTTCCTGGAATAAGTTCAGTCAGCAGAGCCCAGAATTGCCATAATTTGCATTAATTTTGATTGGCGAGAATCTGTCTTCTTTACTGGAGTGATGCTGATTTACATGAACCAGAAGTACAAACATTCCTTGCCTGGAGCCTGGGCAATTCCAAAATGCTGGAAATGCAGAGATCCAGGCACCTGCTATCCTGTAAGAGGTGAAAATTACCTGTTTGCACTTATTAACAACATTACCTAAACAAAGAATTTTACCATAAAACTGTCTTTCATATTATCTCAAAGATTAAAAAGGCTTCAGCAGAAGTTTCTATGATACGATGACCTTTACATAAAAAACAGGAACAAGTAAGTTTCATACATGTTTTTCCCCCAAACCAGTCTTAACTGACCTGTTGCTCTACAATTTAAGTGTCTGTAGATACTGGGGACAAAACTCCTTAGACTTAAATGCTGATGATTGCAAGTTATGAAAGATTCATTAATGATGTCACTCACTTAGTCTGTCAAGTTCCTGAAGTCACAATAAATGAACTAAATCTTTTCATTAAAAACAGTGCAATAAAGTGTCTGCTAAGTCCCAGCTGCTCTGAACATCAACATCACAACAGCAAAGATGCTTTCTGAAGGTGTCTGTAACCCTTGTTAGATCCACTGAGTTGTAGTAGTTCATATGAAAAGAATCTGTAACTTCCATTCAGTTTTAAACTGAAGGAAATTATTTGCTTGTGTGCTTTCCCAGAAACTGAAATTTTCTGTATTTTTTAATTAATTCTCTTGGTTTCTGTGTCTCACTAGCTATAAGCCCACTGAAAACTCTCAAAAAGGTTAAATTTTTTTTAAAGTTTGTTTTCAGTGATGCAGCTAAAAGAATTAATATATACACATAACAACTTTCAGTCATCTTGACACTAAATTTTATTTCAGGTTGTTGGTACTTAGTTTTAAAGTAGAATAGCTGCATCAAAATCAGCTCTGAAAACATGGAGCAGAACTGCAGCAGTGCTGAAGAGTTCAGCATTCTGAATGGCGCCATCCACTCTGCTGATGCTTAAAAGCTGTCACTTCTTGTATTCCAACTGGTCAACTTTATAAAGTCCAGAACTCAAAGCACCTTACGTAAGCTGATTTTCTAATACTACATTCATTCCAATTATTCTTGTTATTTAATACGCCATATGTTCCTGGAAGGGAATATAAATACTAGGAAAATTACTGGGGTTTTGTTTTGCATATAACTTAATATTTTTTAAAAAGTGGATATTTGGGCATCTCCAAATGGTATCTCATGTCAGGGACCCTGGTAGCTAAGGCCTGTAGATAGATGAATACAGGTAATCCCTGTGTAAATTAAGACTGCCTGATTGAATCCCCCACCTTTAGAACTGCACAAAAGTAAGGTATTTCACTTTTTGCAGTGATGAAATCTTTAAGTATTAAAAGCTGCACTCTTCTCTCTATAGTGAATTCTTTCTCACTGCACAGAAACATAAAAAAAGAAGTGATATGTCATGTTTTCCATATAGAAGCTCTTATGGAAGTCAGTGATAAAGCTAAGTCAGGAAGAGGTGGAGCAGCACATAAGTGCCACTCATCCGATGCTGGGGCAGGGAGAACTTAACAAAACAAGACTGAGTTTATGGAGTTAACCCGTGCAGAGCCCCCGGTGCAGCTGTTCCCCAGCAGCTGCCAGGAGGGCACAGCCAAGGGCAACCCAACTCCCACAGGGGCTCCCCTGCAAAGAAATAAACAGCACAGAGAAGGAGGATTTATCTGGAGTGGCAGATGTGCCTGGCAGAGAGCATCTGTGTCTGAACAAGGGACTCCTTCCACACAAATCTTTAGGGGCTGCAATGCTGGGCTGTCTCCTCTCCACAGACCTTCTACCCTATGGTACTTGGTTATTACAGCCTTCCAGAGCACCACAACACTGCCACTCTCCAACAGATCTAAGGGCTCTTAAACACACCATTTAGCAGTTTTGATTATGGTTACCAGAGTAGTTGATCTTCTTTGTCTTTCTTTATTGAAGTGTATTATTTGTTCTCATAAGCTTTAAGCTGCTTAGAAATTGAGGGGGGGAAAGGGAAACTAAGGCAAATACAGTTATTAATTTCTGATGGGTACACAGGTTGGTCTGAGCAACCTTCTCTGATCTCTAAAAACAGAACAAAGTTCTGCAGTTCTCACCTATTACAGAATATGCACATCCTGAAAAAAACAATTGTCATACCCTAAAATCAAGTTTTTCTCTTTCTTCCAAACCAAAAGAGCATCTGAACTCATTTGTTGATGCTTAGTGACCTGTGCAGCAATTTGCAGACTTAACTTTTGACATGACCTTATGTGAACTCAGCTTCCCAAAGAGCTGAACAATCTAAACAGAAACCAAATGTGCAGCTGACATTGTTAATAATCATATCACATTGTTTTACATATTACTTATATATTTAATAATAACAATGATAAATAACAACAACAAAAGGTCAAAACAGGGGAAAAAAGGCATCTCTTTAGCAGGTTGCTGAGGGGCCAGGGGCAGTAAGCAGATTATCATGGCATAAGTAGGATCTGAATCACCAGGTAGCTGCTATGCAGATGATTTACCACAAAGATGGTGCTTACAGAAAGAAAGGATAAAAAAATGAGACAGAGGTTGCCAGCATCTGTGGAACAGTAACAAAGGTCACCAGCAAGTGAGAGAGGGGCCCACAGGAAGGAGCTCTGGAGACAACATATAGTCACAACTTCTGGAAAAGCAGAGTGAGCAACCTCAAAGGGCAACCACAGCAAAATGCAAACACCAATTTCAGGAACATGGGTATCTCTGTACTCGTGCCACATGCAATGGAAATGCACCCTCACAGTTCTTGAGAATGTAATCTTTATTGTTGATTAGAAATATCAAAGAACAGCCTGAGGTGTCCCATTGGAAAGTCATGAAGTAGAAGTGAAAGTGCGTCATGCTTGGAAGCCCTGTCGTAAGTTGGATGAGATACTGTACGTGTGTCATATGAGCAAATAATGATGGGAGGTGCAATGTTAATTGTCAGGGAGTCATCAGGGAGAGATAAAGAGGAAATCATTGGCCAGGCAGATGTGAAACTCAAGGGGTATTTTAAGAAACCAGGAAATATACAGAAGAATTTATGCGTGGATAGAAGGAATGTTAAAGGAAAGACATTGGTCCAAGGGAAGGCAATACCTATAGAGCTGGAAGTGGGTTCACAGCACTCAAACTGTACAGAATCAAGCAGGAATAGGCAAGAGTTGGGTCGTGCAAGTCAAAGGTCTTGGGTTTGTTATTTTAATTACAAATCATTGTTATGCTGCTACTAAAGCAAGTTATATAGCAAAGGGAAATAGTTTAGAAAACCAAAATTGAGCCTAATGAAGGGTGAAATCAGTGGGACCAGAGGGTTGGGTGACTACTCTTCCATGAGTTCACTTGCCACAAGTGGCAGACTCCTTGCTCCCTCACTTTCAATTACCTACTCCTGCTTTTTGATTTGTACATTTTAAAATATCCAACACAGGCTTATAGTGAATGGTACTTTGTATCAATTATTCTTGTTGTTTGATCATGCCTTCTTTCACCTTACATTGCACTGAATTAACCACATTATAGATGGAACCAATACCAATTATGACCTTCCCCCTACCAAACTGGTCAATGGTTGCGCCACAAAGACATAAATGATAGGGTTGGAAGGGGCCTGTCTTTCAGCCCAGCCCCCGGTATCAAGCAGGATTTTCTTCTCCACTCATGTTAAAAGCATTTTATCTGAGCTGTATCAGTATATTAGAAACAGCAGCAACTCAGCAACTGCATGAGAAGAGCATATTCTGAAACCTACTTGCCTGCACTGCTGCATTTCCCCCCCCTCACATCTAACCTGGGCTATTTAGTTTTGCTTTTCGGTATATCCAGCCTACAAGTCATTTGTTAATCCCTATGGTATGTTTATAAGCTGGTAAGCCTAAAGAAATGTCATGTTACCCAGACTGAAGTAACAGCAGTGTGACACTTCACTCTCCAGCACTTCAGAATTCAGTGTGTTCCCCTTAATGTACAATTTACTGTAGCTTTCTTAATTTCCAGAAATATTGATCAGCTGTTATTTAAAGTTTTAAGAATTGATCCATAAGTAATATTCAGCACGACACTTTTAAAAAGTACCTCTCAAAACCCTGATGAGGAGCTGAGAATCTACTAAGTCATGGTTTATATACACATACAGCACTTCTGGCCATGATTTTTAGGTTGCTCAGTCTAGATCTGAAGCAAATCTGTGCTGCCCAGCAAAGCTCTGTGTAGGGCCCAACCCTCCCCAGGAAGCACTGGGTTTCAGTCTGTAGGAATTAAGAGATCCTATGGGAACTCAAGAAGATGTGACAAAGGTACAAGTGTTTGGCACGTTTAGAGACTTACCTTGTTGGCAACAGCTTTGTTAGCTATGTACTTTATTAGCTATTAGTTTATAATGATACCACAGCTTGTGAAAACACATTCAGAGGCCAGATAAACCAGGTAAGGGCTACGTCACAGACAGATGATAAGAGAGCAAGTAGACAAACCATTTTTTGTATAAACAAGAAAATCTGCAGAGACAGTACTGCAGCTGGATATACGGTTGGTTTTCTAAGTCAAATAAAATAATCCGAGCGTAGAATGGTCATGCTTCAAACTCTTACCCAACCTGCTCTGCAACTTAGTGCTGCATTATGAATGAAAATGTCTGAAAAAGCCTGACTGCAGCTATGGACTCTGTAATACAACTGAATAGAACTTCATTTTTTTTCTCATTATTTAAAGTTCATTTTGTGCATATTTTCTAAAATAATCTTTGCCACCAAGTGGTCTCAACTTTCTTGTGTTGCATTGCAAGAAGTTTTTTCTTAAGTACTTTGTGGACATTGTTATCTAAATAAAACCACCTTCAGCTTTAATGGAGTGTAAGGAAATTGGCTTTTGGCCAAGTATGAGCACTCTAAAAGTGCTTCTACATGAATACCTTTCCTACTTTGCTGTTTCCTTGGTGAACTTAGGATGGTTAAAGTCCTTCTGAAGTTTTGAAGCACCAAAAACTTGATGCCACAGTTTGTAACATGGAGTTATCCACAGCACATACACAATCCTGTCTGTGGACTACATATTAAGCAGGAACAGGGGAATTTTCTGCCATTTGGGACCTGCAGTGGTTTTACAATATTCATAATGAACCTTTAAATACAAACTCTAGTCAGATAGAGTAACTCAACACAAACTGGGTGATCATTTTTAGATTTCACAGAATATTCTGAGTTGGAAGGGATCCACAAGGATCTAGTCCAAGAGTTAAGTGAATGGCCCATATGGAGATCAAACCCACAACTTTGGTGTTATTAGCATCCTGCTCTAAACAACTGAGCTAATCTCAGGTGCAGTGTTTTTCCGGTATTTATTTCATAAACGCCTGTTATTTTTTCAATAAGGGACGCTATACTGGTGTTTATTTGCTATGGAATAAAGCCTCGGAATTTCAAAATATAAGACACATTATTTTGAAGAAGGCAGCTCTCTGTTTTGGTTGGTGGTATCAGTTGGAAACATACTTCAAAGGTAGTAACTTTATTTCATTAGTCTGAGGAGTTTCCATATAAACAATGGAACAACCACAGTCCAAAATTCATTATGGGATAAATTGTCAACCTGCAGTTCAAAAACCCTTTGAAGAAGTGATCCATTTTAAAGTTGTGGAAAATACATACATCCACATCCATTAATTGCAAATGACATGCAAATAGCCTTGAGATTAATCAACTTTTTTAAAAAGGAAGCAGAATGGAACTCATAACACTATCACAAAATAAAGTCACATCGTCACCTTTTCATAGCACCAAAACAATTTCCAAATTCCAAGTAAACGCTCAGAAACTTTTCCTCCTACCTTGTTTTACAAGCTGGCTCATGTTTGCCAGCACCACAAGCACCTGTGCACTTTGTAGTACAGGAATTTTTAAATACTGATTGTTCAGGATATATGGCCCATAAAAATGAAACCTCAAAGCTACATATTCTCATCCCAGGTTAAAAATAAAACCAACGCTCTTAAGACAGGGCTATTGACTGCACTTGCAGGGAATGGCACGGGCTTTGCAGCGTCCCTGCAGAACCCCAGCGCCGACGACAAAACCACAACAAACCTGCGCGCCCATGGATTTTAAGCAGTAAATCCGAAACACAGGGACTACAACGCGAGCTGGATCCATCAGCTCCGAGCACAGCCTCTCACTTCTTGAAAACCGGCTGTAAACAGGGGAAGGGAGGGGCCAGGCGCCTGCCAAGCCAAGCAGAAACTTGTGAGTAACTTAGAGAGGCAAAACAAGTGCAGCGCAGGCAGCGGCTCCCAGCGCGGTGCCGGGCGCTGGCCGGGCCAGCACCATCCAGCACCATGATCCCCGGGAGAGCCGCGCCGGGGCCTGGCAGCCGGCTCGGTGCCTCGGGAGGGCGGCTCGGGCCAGCGGCACACGGGAATTAAAGGTGAGCGCTGCGGAGCGCGGCGGGCGGGACGCGCGGTGCCGCTGCCGGGCGGGCGGGGGCTGCGTGTCCAGCGCGATCCCGGGCTGAGAGCGGGAGGATCCGGGGCAGCGCTGGGGCACTGTAAACAAGAGGCTGCTGCAGCCTTCACTTATGCAATAGAGGCGAGCTGGGGCTGCAGAGCTCCCGGTGACCGCGCAGGGAAGGAAGGGGTCAGCGGGGATCGAGCGAGCCGCGCTGCTGCACGCTGGGCTCTCGGGAGTGACCCGGACACGGCAGAGCTGCCTTGCGAATGACAAAAGGCACGGCTGGGTGCGAGATGCTGAGCGGGGCCTGCACGGCACAGCACAGCTAACAGGTTCAGTGCCTTCGCTGGTAAGTGAGCATTGAACACAGCGGATTTCGGCTTTAGCGGCAGAAATACCTCACCTGGTAACTTGCAAGTCATCAAGAAAATTTTTGGAAAAAAA
>VZTR01002661.1:0-15003 GCA_013400775.1 Chaetops frenatus | reverse complement strand
AGGCTAAGAATCAGTGATCCATTTGGCGATCCATAACTTGAGTCTTGGGTCTGAGATGGGCTCACTCAGCTCACTAGTCATCATTGGCTAAAGCAATAGGTATTCACAGCACTTCTCTGCTTGAGCTTCCATTCACAATGCTAAGACAGAGCCAGGGACTTACATGCAGAGCAGATATGGACATACATTATTTCTTACCTTTTTGTATTCCACAACTTCATTTACATTACTGCTTCTACCACCATACTCAACACTAAAACTATGTCCCTACTGACTGCTTGAAATCAAAATAAATTACAGTACAGCTAGGAAGGCCTACCTTATAATCTGGTGGTTCTGCCTTGATGCCTGTTCTTTGATGTGCAGTACATATCACTTGGTTTAAGAAAAGGAAGTACGTGGATGCTGTCTTGCTTCCTTTGTAGTAGTTTTATCTTTTCCAGTCTACCCAGGTCCTGGAACACATAATGTTTGACTTTAATGCACTTCAAATACTTTGTAAGAGTCATGAAAGTCTTTGGTGGTTATCTGTTGACTTACTTGAATGACATGCAACAAGAAGCTGTACAACTGCTAGGTAATTGTTAGCCATCTTTTCACAATGCTTGCTTGTATTGTAGAGCCATACAAGACTTTTAATTCACAACCATGATGTAGTACACGGGATTAAGTAATTTAAGCACAGAAACAGGGAGTATTTGAAAAAATAGTGTTAAGATATATCTAAGATTCCATTTTGAAAAACATGACAGGATAAGGTGTTATTCTTCACTTTGAAGCAAGAATCTGAGTTAATGGTGCATGACCACTCCAAAGTTGTTGCCCAAGTCTGTGAAAAGTTGATTCTCATTATCAGAGGGAATTAAACTGTGCTCTGCCATTTCCAAGAGGTGTTTGGTTCTTGACAGTGTTCACTCAGGGTTCAGCAAGAAGAAAATGTAACGTGAGCAAAAGGGAGAAAGGTTGAGGGGTATAATTTTTTAGATGTCATGCCTTGAACAGAATAAAGAGAAAATAGGAGGGGAAAAATGGGCTAATTTGCGCTTTTCAGTTCAACAGTTCCCAAAAGACATGATTTCTCCCACTTGGTGAAAGAAGAGATATTTTATAATATATATACGAAGCAAGATTCTATGAGAGGTCATATAGGTAGCTGTCTTCAGCTTAGATGACAAATTCAACAGACCTTTCCTTCCCAATGCTGTACCACATGGTAACTCTAGTAGTACCAATATGGCATCAGTGTTGATATCCTTGGGATATGCTGCTTTACTTTTACTGTTAGACATTACTCAAGCAGGTAGTTACCATGTCTGTGAACAAAAGTGCAGACTGGGATAAATCCACAGCAAAGGATGTGGATTTGTTATATCTTATATAAATATGTTACATTCGTCAGGTCACAAAAACAAATACATGGGTTCTAATGGCATTTGATTATTTATTTTTAAGTGTGACTGGTCACTCCACAGAAAGCACATTGCACTGCCTGATAATCTGGAAATACCAACTGTAGGATAACATCTGTGCAGAATGGGGTACAGACTTGTACACATGTAAATACTCAGGTATATACACACACTCACATAATTTAAAAGTTAGAAAATACCTCTTATGACTCTCCTTAGTGTAAAGGATTTTCTTCTCTGAGGAAAGATGTTTGAGTAATTGTTCTCTAAGTAGATGGACTTTTATTTTAAAATTGAAAGTTATTTACATTAATTAGCTATGGTTGCTATCATGTCTCATGTATCCTCCTATGGATTTAGCCTACATTGGGTTTTGCATTCATTTACCATAAATGAAAAAATTTAATAACAAGTGCTAAAATATCACCAAAACATTTTAATATTTATTTTGCTTAAGATTATCAAAATAGATTGAGTTCCAGTACTGTGTGAATGATCTCTACAGCAATTTCAAGTAGTATGATCACTGCTTCTCCAGCCTTCTACAGCTTTCTGTGAATCTTCTGCATACTGTGGTATTTGTTTAGTTTATATTTTGTGTGATCCTGCCAACAGAGGGTCCAAAAGAAATGCCTTTTCTGCCTCTCTCAGTTTGATTTTAAAAATCAGGCCAAATTGATTATAGATGGTAGCAAAGGAGCAATTACACACTCCTTATAAACTATCTGAAATGGAAAAGAGGTGAAGTCAGAATAAATGAAATAGCCATTTCTGGCGTTTTCCCTGTGTTGCTTGGAAAAATGGCAATTTTTTTTTCCTTTGCATTGTTGATGTTTATCTGCTATGTTCTAACAGGTTGAGGCCTAATTTTTTACTCTATAAATCATCTATTCTATATGCAGTGATATTATAGGTGGTTTTAAAAACATAGGTCACAGGGTTCAGTTTAAAACTAGAGGCACATTATTCCTGTAATGCTCACAGTCCTATATGGGGTGTTACAGCAGAGACAAAAGAGAAGGTTTTAGAAAACCTATTCTTGTTCAAATCCATGTGGGCTAGCTTTGAGTAGAGCATTGACGTACTAGTATATGGCTTTCATTGTATGACAAAAGCTGTTAGATAAACACTGAAAGTAATTTTGATTCTGTACATTTCTAACCTTCAACTTTTTTTAAGCATGGTAGGTTTTTTCTACTTTGTTAATCTGAGGAGTATGCATTGTAAATACACAGCCCATTTTTTTTTTTCACACTTATGATGAAATATTAAATTATGTGTTTTCTGTCATTCCAGTCAAACTCAGTGAAAGTTCTGCAGCAGAATTATGCAAATGTAAGATTGGGAACTTAAATTTTGAATACAACAGTAAAGTAGAACAGAGTTTATTATCTTCTTCAAAAGAATCTACAGCTTCTTTTACCTAATTTAGGAAGTGGACATGTTCAGTATGGCAGAGAATTTTTTTTAAAACCTTGTGTTAGCAGAACTTCAGTATTATTTAAGTTTTGTATACATGCAGTTTTTCTGCACCCAAGTAAGAATAGCTTAGTGAAATGACCAGAGCTTTAGGCCAGTAAATTATTAGGGAAGGAAAAGAACTTAAAATAATGTGGTCAGTTATGTATCCACTGGCCGTTCTGAGCTGCCCATATGTGCACTTCTGGCTCTCCTCCACTGTTAGTGTGCTTGGCTCAAGCCACCAGTAATGACATTGCTTTGGAATAGGTAGACATGGAGAGCAATCCCCAGATGCTTACCAGTGTTCAGGAGGTGAAAGCACAATACTTTCTAGTATGCACCCTGAGTGAATAAAAAGATCATTGCCCCGATGAGGATTTCTGACCATGTTCTAATGTTAATTTCTCACCCACAAATGAAGAACTTTACAGGATCAGCCCATTTTTCTGAGATGTGGTAGGTACCTGTGTTGTTATAATCTGATGTAACTGGATATTGCCTTTCTGTTTCTGTTTTACTGTAGCAACTTGTGGCAGGGATGGGTAGGAATGAGATGCCAATGGTGTGATGTGTGCGTGTGTGCCTGTGCACTTGCATGCCTGCAAGAGAGACAGATAAAAGAAACACCAGAAGAGGCAGCAGAACAAGAACAGATTGTAAAGGGTGTTGTTTCCAGTAAATCAAACTGGGAAACATGATGTTTCTGTCAACCCCTAAAGACCCACATTGATATGACCACAGCACAAGTGAGTCCTTAGGAGATGACTGCTCTTCAGCCACAGTGGGTGGCAGCAGGGCTACAACAGATCATGTACACCATCCCTGCCAGGGCCAGGGAGAGACAGCAAAAGTTCATCATTCTACATGGCATGTAAAGAAATTTCCAGTTAGTAAACAGAGACATAATGAAAAGAAAGCTGGTTTCTACACTCTCATGTTGTGTACAAATGATTCTGGCCAGGGGACCACGTGTGTCATGGTGTTTCTGCATATGTATGTGTGAGGCCTTGAGTAAACAAAATTGATGGAGAATGACTGCAAGAGAGTAAAGACAACTTGCTTAAATATTTATATTTTTATTATAAAGTTATAGAATTAAAGAACCACTTCTCTTCCATAAGATGTCACACTTGTGTTTCATTATCCTGGTTTCCCTGTGCTGTAGCAGCACCAATCCTCAAATCTTTCATTTTCTCTTTTACAGGGTTGTGGTGCCTTTTGTGAAAACCTGTCTCATGGTCCTGCCTTCGGTGCAAACTGTATGGAAGAGCATGACAGATGTGTTTGTTGTACCATTCTTTCAGAGCCTAAGCCGGTGCTTTGCCATGGTTAATATACGCCTGGACCAAGAGTAAACATCAGAGATGTGACACTGCTGTAGTTGTAGCTGGTGTTATACTTCTTCACTAACCTAACATACAAGCACTTACCATTCATTCCAAACTGTTACATTACAATGGCTGGTTTAAGTGGGAACATGCTGTTTTTAATAAAACTCATTTATTATCAGGGAGATCCATTTAAGAATTAGTAGGCAGTTTTCATGGCTCACTGTTTTAACAGCAGACTGATCATGGAGTATATTGGCAACACTATTTTAATGGTAGTTTGATTGATAGATTACAGGAGAATTCTCATGGAGGATTAAAAGCCACCACAGTGATAATGATTGGTGTTATTACTATAAATAAATTAGTGAATAGGCTGTGATACCTATCAGGCAAAACTGATCTCTAGTGTTTCACATTGACCTTACTGCAGTTCCACCAGTGATCATTTTTGGCCACGCTATGCAGAATGATAAACCCAGTCCTCTGCTATCAGCAGTTAAAGTGAACGTGACTCATTGCATAAACATACAGGGAGAGGAACTGTTGTGTAATTCTCCTATATTGGGGAGGGGGGGGAGCTCCCTGGAAGTTTATCCCTTAAAATAAGGTGTTAGCTAATCTGTAACATTAGCTAATCTGTATATTTTATTTAATAAGATATTAACTTTGTTGTATATTTTGTATCTTTGTAAATGACTGTTGATCAGGTTTTTATGAAGCATAGTTTCTCTAGTATTTGAATTCTAACCAACTTATTAAGCAGCAAGAGTGAGAAACTGCAAAAATTAGTTTAGATAACTAAAATTTCCTTTTCTAAATTAAGTAGATTTTGAGTGTTGCTGTGCAATTCTAGTATATTAATTATATATGATTGTGTGTAAAAGCAGAGATTATAAGTGTTTTCATACACAATTATGCAAAATACTTGGAAATGTCTGTTTATGAGAAACATTTTTATTAAAAATTGGGTGTAATAAATGCTACCCTGCCTATTTCTGTATATTATTGGTGTGAACATTGAGATATTTAAGGTGATAGACACTATGCTAGCACTTTAACTATGTAGCAAGCTCTTACAGAAGGTGAGTGAGTGTACTTGGTATCCTTGTCTAATTCTCCTAACCTATTGACTTGACTCTCTCTGTTTCTTATTTACTATTCAAAGCCTAACCCCTGAAAAAGACCTTTCTTTCTTCTGCACTTAATATGACTTATTGCACCAGAATAACAGGATATGTGCAGAGGTACAGTAATATTACATTAACCTTCTGGTGGGCTTATGCTGCTGCTTTATTTAAATACAGATGGTAAGTTGCAATTATAAAATGTTTGTATGATTTAAAATGTTATTTTCTAAAATGATGTCTCAAATTTCTTATCGAACAAGAGGTATCTAATAAAATAATAAAATGTCAGCTGTTTCCCATTTTCAGATACATTTCTTTTCAGATTTGTCAGCTTTTAAGCAAACTCTTAAAATGCCAAACAGCATAGAATACTATGCAGTTCTTTCAAAATATGTGAGAGGTAAAGAAATGGATGAGCATCACTATAGTTCCACTATTATCAACTGCATTTAATGTCTTTATAGTAGAAAATTACATACCTCTGTGTATAATTAAGCCCACACAGAATGATTGCTTTCTCTGAAGCAGGTCTCTCTGCAGAATTTTGGCAACATTCAAAATAATACTTAATTCTTTTTACAGGCGCGTGCTTTCTTAACAGATGAGCTGCAGAATTTTACTTTCCTTGTCTGTTGGCCTATTAAAGCTACCTGACACTGTATATTCTTTGTATATTAAGAACATCTTTGTATATTGAATGTATTTTTAGCATTTTTGCCATTTCAAAAGGGATTTATATGGCTTTTAAAAACTGGATCTTAATGGTTAGTCCCCATGGAAAATTCTCTTGTTTTTTTTATTCTGAAAGAAGTTAGCTTGTTTTTCAGTTGTGTTCTTCAAAATACCTTTCTTATGTTAAAAATGGAAATAACTCTTTTGAAAATAAAAATTGGCCAGGCTAGGCTTGAACTCTTTTGAGAGTTATTTTCTTTTACAGTGTCCAAGGGCTTTTGCAAAGATATTTTCCACTGAAAAATATCCCCTTGATGAATTCATTTAAAAGAAAAAAAAGAAAATAAATTAATCAGTACTAGTTCTTGTGTCTAAAAGGAGCCCTATAAAAGCCTAAGCTTTAAAGGAACCCTGGTCTGGATTTCAAGTTTTGAGAATTAGGCCATTCCCCAGAGAAAGATGTATCATTTTATGGTATGCATTCCTGGATATATGCATTCTTAAATAGCTTACAGAAGTCAACTGGCTCTAGCTACCACAGACAGTTAAGTAGAATAATTTGGCTTGTTCTTATTTTGATTTAGGCTTGTCATTGATTTGTTCTTTTCACCATTTCTCTATCTGGTACAAAAGTCAAGCAAGCTTGTAATTAAAGCTCTTAGTTTCTTAGATATTTATAGCAATATCTTTCTCTGGAACAGTTGTGCCTTTACTATAAGAAAATACAAAGTACACTCTTGGACTTTGGGTAAAATATTAGATACTTGGCAAATACACTTTCTTTGTCCATAAAAGGAGTAGAAGGAAGTATAAATATTTACAGACTCTCCAATACTCAGGTGTGAATCTGCCCCAGGAAACTCTGGCTGGCAAGTATTATCAGAATTTTATGGTTCTGACATACATCCTGAATGTCTGGCACAACATTTACTGTGGATACCTTACAGCACTGTTGGACAATAGGAACTGAATGGGAACTGGCACTGAACTGTGCTCTTCAATGTAGGAGCAGGTCTGGCTCCAATTTGCTTGAAATGTGGACAAACCGTCCCAGCTGATCCCTTAAAACCAATTTACAAATGAGAATTTAGACAAAAGAATCCAGAAACTGAGTCTCATTTTCTGGAACAACTGTAGGAAGATTTACACCTGATTCAGATTACTTTGATGCATCTTCATGTCTGTGGAATGGAGAAAATGTTATTGCTCATAACAAGAGTAGACTTTCCATCATTATGGTAGAGCTATTATGGATAATAAGTGTGAGATGTTCCAATTCCTGCCTGTCTTTTGTTACTGCAGACCTTAGATATGCAACCATGAACTGGAAACTCAGTTCTGACATGCAAAATATTTCAGCATCTTGTTTTTCATGAAGATCACAGCTAACATACAGAATTCACCCTGGATTTATGTTTATGGACTTTTTAGTTTTAATTCACAAAGAAGTTTAACCTGCCTCCTTAGGAGAGTTTTTTCCTAAAATTATCCTAATCTGACTCTGGAACTGTTATATTTGTATCTTATCTTTCACCACCCTAGTACTTCACCATATAAATTAAAATAAATTCTTAACAGAAACTTTGGCATATTAGTAAATGAAGAGCCTGCTTCCACCTATCCAAAAAGTTTACTTAAGCATTCACTGACTAAAAAGTTCAGAACATCCCTGCAGCTCTGGGACCTCAGACCACACACTCATATTTAGTGGAAGCCAAGAATGGAAAATCCTTTATTTTTACAGGGTATGATCATTCCCCCACCTGCAGAGATTAAACTATTGCTGTTATTAACTCTTTTTAAAAAACATGGAAAAAAAATATATGTGTTTGGGGTTTTTCTAAATAAAAATGCAAATGGAACAAGGTCAAACATTAGACACTTTACCAGTGTTGTCTGTAGTCTATGCTCATGAAAATGAGAGTTGAAGGCCTCCAGAGGTACTGAACCAGCAGTTAGGCATTAAAATTGGAGGTTCTTGCTTCATGCAGGGATTTACAAATTAGGGGTGAATTAAAAAAGGCTAATTGTAGCTTAGTAACACTAATCTTCCTAAGCTTATTGCAACAAAAGGAAAATGTCTTCTGAGAGGCAACTCAGAGGAGCTAAGTTCCTGCTTTGAATCATCCTCCAGAGAAAAGAGTCTGCACTGATTAATGCAATATATTGGGCTGGGCCCAGCTTGGCTTCTTTCCTCTGCTACATAAAATGTTGTATTTGCTGCACAAATTGGGACGGCCAATGGAAGCAACTAGAGTTTCATGAAATTAGTGAGGCAGGTTCTTCTCTACACCCTTCTCTCACAACTTGATGCCAGAGATGAGTGTCAGCTGTGTTGGACATTCAGTTTTAGCTGTTGAATAGCTTCCCCTTCCAACTGCAAGTGGGACAAAGAAGGACCCTTTCACGTAGCACCAAACCTTAAAACACTCAGGTGGGATAAAATACAGAAATTCACTTTTATTTCAAATCTTGAGGAAAGCTTGTCTATTTTTCCAACTGCCTCAGCTCAATAAGAGCTGTCTTTTTACCTGATCTTGCTTTTTTACATTACACTTTTAGAGCTATCACAGTGATACAACCATTGGCTAGGGTTTACCAGGCAATGCTTAGATAGGGAAGCAGAGTGATGTAAAGCCCATCCTACATGAGCCTTAAGGAGTGGGTATTTAAATCCCATTAATGAGACTAGTTCTCATACTCTGACATTTTCTATAAAACACATGAACATTTAATAATAAGGTAGAACTGGAAGAATGGTACAAAACAGTGTTGACATAAACAACTGTTCAGGGTCCAGCTCAGTAGTTTTCAAGATATTTGATACTGCAAAGGGTTGACAAAAGAAGGACTTGATTTTCACAAAGTCTGGCAGAATTAAAGCTTTCAATCTATTTGCCTCTCCAGTCAAGGCAGTTACAAGCTATCTTGCTAAAGAGCTACAGGGCCTAGCTCTAATAAAAGATGTACACACCTACTACAGGACTGAAATGAGAGAAAGTCATGTATTTTGATCCAAAACTGTAATCTCTGCCCAGCTGCCACCCAACCAGGAACATGTCTCAACTCAGAATGCACCTCCCTTTCGCATAACCCCCCACAATACCTACAGTTTTACTTTTGTCATGCCCAGAACTGCCCTTATTTGAGCAACCTGCCATCTTACTCACATCTAAGCACAGTTAAAACCCCAAAAGAAGGGGGGAGCCTTAGACTCCTTAAAATACACTTAACTGAATAAGGTACTGCCCAAAATACTCTCTCCTGAGAGTGAGTCTGAATGCAATGGGACACCTCAGGCAAATATTGATTTCAGGTTTCCCAGGTGTTGGTTTATCTCTTGTAGCCCTTAGGCTATTGTGAAATGTTTTATGACAGCATCACTTTCACATAAAATGGAATCACTCCTGTCTAGAGGCTGTGAGAAGGAAGGAATGTGAGAAGAGCTACCTGTTCTCTCCTGGTATAACTAATCCTTGGATTCAAGGCACAAACAGGCCAAACACCAAATGCATACATGAACCTGCAGCCCTGTATACTGGGGACGAGGGGAGCCCACATCTATGGAAAAGTTCTAATCCAGTGACTTACATTGTAAAATACAGAAATCTTCCAGAGAGTGGCGACAGGATAACCACTGTGAATCCTCCAGGACTGCAAGCCTTTAAATAATGGAATGAGGAAAGTGTTGGCCTGCATGTTAAACCTCTCCTAACGCTTGTTATCGTGCAGCAGGGTAAGAACAGTAGTAGCATGGCTGCTGGAAGTTCAATACCAACAGTTCTGGCAGCTAAGGCTTTCATCCAGCAAAACATACAAAACTGCACATAAAATGATGTGGTTAAGCAGTTGAACAGAAGACACACAAAAAAGTAATGATCTTTCACTCCTAAGCCTCAGGTTTTTAAGTACTCTGCATAAGGCAGGCTACTCATTGACAGCCTTGCTGCTGTTGAAACTATACATAAAGAAAACAGTTTCCCAGGGGTGATTTTGATCTTGCTCAGAGTGGAATATATCAGGAGTACTGCTAATACCATAACTGGAGTAATTACACAAGCTTAAAATAAAAAGGAGGTTGAGGATTGGAGGAAGGAGGAGTGTTCGATACCAGACAAAGACATTCAGTGAGCAGTCATCCACATTCAGTTTAGTTTCATGACTCATTTTCTGACAGTTTTTGAGGGATTTTGTCCAATCCTTTCCCCCCCTGCCCCACTGTTTTCTGGGAAGACATGTTTCCCACCCATAACAAAACTTTTCCTCCCCTCAAAATGGAAAAAATAAATCATAAATTGCACATGTTTTGCTCCAGGTTTAGAGCAAGTTTTCAAGTAAGGTAATCCTGAGGTTTGAAATTTCAGTTAAAGCAAGATTTTGGAGCAATAAAACCTTTTTAGAATTAGGTATGAAATGCCTAAGGCTGGTGTGATGAAGAAAGGCAGTGAGGTGGTCAACCAAGGTGACATGTAGTCCTGTTTAGCAACTGACCTGGACTACTAAAGGCACAGCAAAGCTCCATGAGAAGACTGTGTGGCATTTTCAAGGCCAGCTTGAGTGTCTAAAATTTCTGGTCATTTCTGGCCACCCCTGGATAATCCATTCATAGTAGCTGAGAAGGGGGTTGGAGCCTTTGCACCTTCAGGAGATTCCTGCAGGCTTTCACCAGGCCCTTTCCCACTGAGCTATTAGCTTCCTCTGAGTGGAACAGGAGATCCTTGCAGAACTCCTGTGTCCATCCATGCCAGGTCTCTGGCTGTTGGGTTTGTGTGCATTTCTCATACAGCAGTGCTAGAGACAATGGGCCATGGCTCCATCCCTCTCCATCTCTACAGATGTAACTTGCTCACTCTTACTGCTTGGTCACACCCATGCCTTTTTCTGAGTAGGCTGTCTTCTGGGTATTCCAGCTCAAGAAAGCACTGCTGATGTGATGGTTCATTTCCCTTTGTATGCAGTCTATTTTGGAATTGATCTCATAAAACTTATAAATTCCACCAGTTTATGATAGTCTTCTAGCTGCAGTAGTGTTGTATGATTCAGAAATAGTTTTTAAAGAGGGCAGTGGTTCTGAAAAAATATTCCAGGACCAATTCACTGTTTCAAATTAACAAGTATCTCTCTTTTTTCCAGTCATCCTTGAGATACACAGTAATACTGAATGATGGATCAAAATGTTCTAATTCATGTGCAGGACAGTGACTAATTGAAAAATTTTCCTAGATATGAAAACAAAGAAGTGTCTTGCAGGGTTTTTTCAGATGAATAGAATAATTGCAGAGCTTATGTCCTCATTTGACTCCATATACACACTCAAAAGCTTGGACAGACAAAAATATTCTAATGATGGCTTAAGTGAATTATTGCATCAATAAAAATATTGCTTTTAAAAATTACAACTAACTTGGAAAATTGGAAAACTTCCATCTAAGACATTTGTTCTAAAGTTTATGAGCAATATAAACTAAAGAAAGTTGACTGCTAACTGATGTATCAGCAATACATGTCCATGTGGACTGCATTTTGAACAGGTGCAGTTATTAACATCTGTGGAACCTACATCCATCTTAGCCAGGGGCTTCTTCAAGGTCATATCTCTGTTGAAGTGCCAAAGCAAAATATACTGTAAGTAGGAATTTTCTACTTCTGTTGCTGCAATTCTGTGTTAAATGGCATAACACTAAGGTCACTATTTTTCTGTTAATATTATAAATCCTTCACCATAGTCTGATTTCCTAACACAAAACTAATGGCTGCAAACACACACACACACACACACACACACAAGTGAAATAGAATTCATTTTATAGATGTATTGTGATGGTGCAACCCTAACCTGAGCCACCTTGAATACGGTGATGAATGTTTATATTTATAGCATTTACACCTACGTATGCCCCTGAGCTTACAAAAACCCTTGAGAACAGAGTATGGCAAGAGAGAGTGGCACCATTCCCCTTTAAAAGTTAATCCCAGTGGTTAATATGCGTGGATCAATCTCCTCTCGGGAAAAAATATAGCAGTGTTAAAGTGCAGAATTGTTAAATATTTGCATAGTTTTGAAATGAGCCAGTTGAGAAAAATCTCTTTTTCCTCATCCCAAGGATATCCAAGTTTCCACAATTGTTCCTGGAGCGGCGATGCTTCTGTGTAAACTGTTGTCAATGCCGGGAGTGGGGAGCCAGACAAACGCCTTGCTCTCTCTGGACGCTAAACACAGCTAAACTTTTCCATCTTCTCATTGCTTCCTTGTCCCCCCCACCCCTTGCCCAGGTAGCTCTGCCGCACGCAGCCACTGTCGCCCTGTCACCCAGCTGCGGGGACCCACTGTCGGGAGTCATGGGCGGCCGGGGCAGGGCGGCCGAGGCTGAGACGACCCTGTCCCTCTCCCTGTCGAGCCCCTGTGTCATCACGGCGTGGCCCAAGCATCCGGGGCCGGGTCCGCCAGATCCCAGGTTGCCGGGGCAGGGCTATTTTCCCCTCCCACCCCCGGCGGCTCCCGGCCGCCCTGCCATGTGCGGGGCCGTACCGCCGCTGTCATCCACCCCAGCCGGAGGCAGGGAGCCGCCCTGGCCAGCGGCCAGCCCTCTCCTCGCAGCTACCTCCCCCGGCCGCCCGCTCCGCAGAGCGGAATCTTCCTGCCTCCGGTCCTACAAGTCACAGGGCAGAGTAACTCGCGGCAGAGCCGTCAGCAGCCCGCGGCAGCATGTCCGGCACCAAATACGTAGATTCGGAGGTAGGACCACCGCGGCATGGGGCCGGGGTGCTGTTGCGCCGCAGAGTACCTGCAGCGGCTCGGGCCCCCAAGCTCCCTGCCCCGTCGGAAGAGCGGGAGGTGGGGCGGCTAGGTGGCAGGAGGGCGGACAGCCGGGCACCGGCGGGCAGGGACAGCGGGTCAGGGGGAGCCGGGGCGCACGTCCCCGGCCGGGCACGGGGCTGCTGGCAGCCGTGCGGGACGGGCGGTGTATGGAGAGCACTACAGCGAAAGCACCGGGATGGAGAGTGTACGGTGATGGCCCTGCATGAAGGGCAGCATAGAGGGGCAGTATAATGAGGACTGTGCCGTGAGGGCGCGGTGCTCAGGTCAGCGCAGTGGGGGCGGTAGGGCGAGGGCAGCGCAGGGAGGGAGGTGTGGGGAGGGCGCTGCGCGGGGAGCCCCGGACGCTCCCTGCCGTGCCCGCGGGGCCACGCCAGCGCCCACCCCGCCAAGGGGCCGCTCGCTCTGCCCTGGGGCCGAGGCCGCCTGGCGGCGGGAGCGGGAGCCAGCGCCTGGCACGGCGGAGGAGTAGTGTGCGCCCCGCGGCCGCACTTAAATAGCCGGGCGAGGGCCACCCCGCAAACTGGATCCCGCTGCCCGCGGGACCCGGGGCCGCCTCTCCCAGCCCGCCCTCCTGCGCGGCCCTGCCCAGCCCTGCCCGCCTCAGCTGGGCTCTCCCCTCCCGCCCGCGCTCCCTCTGCTCCCCGCAGGGCTTTCTGTACACGGCGCCCGTCCGGGAGCAGGGCAACATCTACAAGCCCAACAACAAGATGATAGCAGATGAGCTGAGCGAAAAGGCGGTGCACGACGTGCACACCAAAGAGATCGACCTGGTCAACCGAGACCCCAAGCACCTCAACGAAGACGTGGTTAAGGTGAGGAGCCGAGGCGGGACGGCGCGGGGGGCGATACCAAGTCCTGCCTAGGCAGGATACGCAGGCACGGTCAGGGCGGCTGAAGCCCGCGAACCTCATCCCTTTACCTGCTACAGAAGGGAACAGAACAGGGGCTGATTGTTTTGGTTTTTTTTTTAAAAAAAAAGGCGGAGTGGGCAGGAAAGAGGCGGGCAGTGGCCAGAGCAGCCCTGCGGAGCTCCTTGCTCCGGTGCGGAGCGGGGCTGGGTTTGTCTCGGGCTGGCCGTGCTGTCCCCGCGGGGCCGCGCCGGGCTGGACTAGCCGCAGCCGGACGGGGGCCGCGGGGGTCCTGCCGCGGTGTGTGCCCGCAGCCAGCTCTGCAGCCGGGACGTCCCGCCCGGGGCTGGGGGAGCGGCGGGGATGAGTTGCGTGACTTTGTGTAATACCGTCGGAAAGATTTTCTTTCCCCGAGGCACGCACAGAGGCAGGGCAGGGAGATGTCACAAACCAGATCGCCCTCCCTAAGCCTGGCGGGTGCAAAATCGGAGATCCTGATGGCAGCTGGATTTGTGTCCTTGTTCTGTTTTGTTCTCTTTGGTGTTTTTCCTTCCTTCAAGAGATGATAAGCAAGCTAAGCAAAATCTAACTGTGCCTTTGCCGAGATATTTTGTTTGGGTTTATTAATCACTTTGACTGTTTTGACAAGTCAGGGTCGATGGAGATTTTTGCTTGAAGTCACTTTAGTCAGAAATATCACAGAGATGGGTTTTCTCGTGGAAAAAGATTTTACACAAATGAATTTATACAATCCACATGTGTTACAAATGAGAGTGTTTGAGATCACTTAAGACATCATCTGAGCAAAAGTCAGATTTAGTATTAAGCAACAAAGCACGACAAGTTCATTGGCAAGATTCACTCTACTACTTACAGGACAGCCAAGGCACAACAAGGGAAAAAAAGCAACAACAAAATCAAACAAAATCCAAGCAATCAAAACAGAAATGGACTGAGAACTATCTAGGGGTATGTGTGTGTGCATAGGTGTGTGTGTGACAAAAGACAGTGTGAGCAAGGATAAAAAGAACTGGGCCTAAAAGCTTAACAACACCCCAATTTAACAGTACTTTAACTTAACTTATACCCTAAGCTTTACAATTCAACAGAGGAAGACCACTTAACTTATACCTAACTTATAGCTTAGACTTTATAACCTAACCTTAATAATTTACAGAGAATAACACTGAAGAGTATTTAGTCTAACTTATTACTTTGATGCTATACGTAGCAACTCAGCAGAAAAACAACCCTTAGCAACAATTAGCTTATTACTCATGTTTAACAATTTAGCAAAAGAACGCTATTTAGGAACATTTAAGTAAGTTTATAACT
>VZTR01002657.1:57599-83116 GCA_013400775.1 Chaetops frenatus | reverse complement strand
AGAGAAGCACCCCTCAATCCCAACACCCCCAGGACGATCCACAGCCCCGAGAGAAGCACCCCTCAATCCCAACACACCCAGGGCCACCCACAGCCCCGAGCCCCCACCCCTTCCTCACCACTTGGAAGGGCAGCTGAGCGTGGGAGGGTCGGACTTGGCGATCTTCAGCAGGACCCTCATGGGGTTCAGCTCGTGGTGGGGTGGCTCAATCTGGGCCATCTCGATCAGGGTGATCCCCAGGGACCAGATGTCAGCCTTGTAGTCGTAGGGGGTGTCCTTCATGGTCTCACACATCACCACCTCCGGGGCCATCCTGCCGAGGGCAGAGCGGGGCAGGGGGTGACGCCGCTGCCGCCCAGCTGGAGCCTGGCAGCAGCAACCAAACGCTTCAAAAAACCCCGAGGCCGGCAGGAATCACAGCTTTCCCAGCCCCCCAGCTCCCGCTTTCAGAAGCAGCAGCATCTTTTCCAAGGGGTGTGAGCCCCTCCCCTCCCACACAGGCAGCCCCTGCAGACCCCCAGGCCGTTGACATCTGGCGCCGATGCTGCTCCAGAGCATCCATCAATCCCAGCAATTCCACCCCTTCAGCGAAGTCGGCTGATTTAGAGGTTGTGTTTATGGGGCAGGCAGTCTTCCCCATGCGCTTGGAGCAGCTCCAGAGCCCATCCCAGCCCCCGGGGGAGCAGGGAGAGCACACTGGGGTGTCCCAAACCCGGAGCACCGTGACCCTTCCCGCTGCCTCTGTGGCACCACACGCAGCTCCCACGCCACTGAGGCTGCTCACAGCTCTGGGCAGGCAAGGAAAACCCTTAAACGTGCAGAAAACGGCCAGGAATCCTCATTAAAATCCTCCCACCCTGAGGAACCAACACACCCCCAAAGCTGCCAGACCCCACTCCAGGGCAAACCTGATTTTCAGGAGCGAAGCCCCTCGTGCACACAGGGGCTCTCAGCAAGCAGGGACTCACCAGTAAGGGGTCCCAATGAAGGAATCTCGCTTCTGCAAGGTTTTCACGTTCCTGGCAGACACCCCAAAGTCAGCTGCAAAGAGCAGGAATGTTAGAGGCCAGAGGAAAATTAAAAATTAAAAAAAACCAACAAAAAAACCCTTTCTGAGTTAGCACACTTGGCTGAGACACAGCTTGGAGAGCAAACAACCCACGCTGAAGGCAAGGACGTGATACCACGGGCTGTGTCCTCTGAGATGAGCACCAGGAATTAAATTTGGTTTGGGGTACGTGACCCCCAGGATTTTCCTCTCCCATGTTCTACAAAATAGGCACAACAACCCCCTCCTGCCAAACCTTACACGCCTCGAAGAGGAAGCTGAGCCCTTCTCTGCAAACAAAAGCAGCTCCATGGCAGATTTTGGGATTTATTTCCTAGCAAAAAGCTTGATTTTACAGCAGAAAAACCAAAGTGCTGTTGCATTCCTCCACAGCAGATTTCAGGACTGATTTTATAGCAAAAAGCCTGATTTTACAGCAGAAAAACCAAAGTGCTGTTCCATTCCTCCACAGCAGATTTCAGGACTGATTTCATAGCAAAAAGTCTGATTTTACAGCAGAAAAACCAAAGTGCTGTTGCATTCCTCTCTCCCTTGCAGCCACTGCAAGATGCCTCTCCCTGATCTTGTCCCTTCTGAGCTGAAGTGAACCCAAACCGAACTGGGCAGACCTGCAGAGGGTTCTGAGCCCACTCCAGGTGGGTTTGCTCTCCAGGACAGCCCTGCTGGCAGCTGGAGGAGTGTCAGGATTATGTTGGGACCATTTTTTGGCACGATTTAAGTTTTCTTTATTGTTCCTTTATCCTGAAGCTGTAGGAATGCCTTCACAGAGCTCAGCCATGTTCCAGAAGGGTCTCAAGCCTGAAGGTTACAAGGTCATTTAAAGGTTAATTGGCCAACAGATAATTGCCACATATATATATTTTCATTTCTACACCAACAGTTAATTAATCTTCCGCCACACTGCAGATTTTTTTCATCCAATCACGTACTGCTCTCTATTATTTCACTCTATACTACCACACCCTAAACTTTTTGCTATATTCTATAACTACCCCTATATCTAAACTTCAAACTTCTAAACTTGCTGATCCTAGGATGGCGACAGAGGAGCTGTCACCCATCCCCAGGCCGAGCCCAGGGTGTCCCTGCCTGGGGGTCACCCAGTTCCTGCAGAGAAATCCCCCCTCTCCTCCCCCAGCAGCTCACTGGGTGCCAATTCCACTCCAAGGCAGAGCGAGCTGGCAAAGCAACCCTTTGGCAAAACTCCCCCCCTGTCACCACCAAAGCTGGTGTGCAGATAAGAGGAATTCTTCCAGCTCCCAGCCCTGCCAACTGGCACCCTGCACAGGATGCTCAGCTGGCCAAAAGGCACAGAAATCGGGTTCAGAGAGGGATCAAACAAACCGAGGGAGGAAAAAACCCATCGGGGGCCCGAGCGTGGCTGTGGTTTGGGGACTCAGCACTGCACGCAGCTCCATCTGCCCTTCCATGGAGCAAAACTGTCCCCTCCTTGTCCTGCTGCTCCTCTCGGGCAGCAGAGAAGCATCCTGTGGGAATTCAAGGCACAGAAAGTTCTCAAAACCTTGTGCCTGCAGGCTCTGAGTTTGAAATGACTGCAGGGTTCGACCTGGGGCTTCCAGATTTAGGGACCTGTAACAAGGATCTGTTTCTGGAGTTTAAGAAGAAGTTAAGTTAGATAAGAGAAGGTTTTGAAGTTTGGAGTTTAGATCTAGAACTAGTTATAAAACAAAGGAAGATGTTTTAAAATGCAGTAATACAGAATTGTCTGTCTATCTGATTGGATGGAAAAGCCCCCATTGTGGCAGGACGTGTAATGCAGGTTTAATTAACCATTGGTGTCAAAGTTAAAACAATCTGTGTGGCAGCAATTAATTGGCCAATTAACCTTGACAAGACCTTGTAACCTGTGGCCTTGTGACCACTGCCCCACTGATTGCTGAGCTCTGACCTGTGCTGGGCAGACCTTCTCACACCTTCCTGAGACTGCAGCAACAAACCCAGCTTTGAACCCTGCCCAGGTGGTCCCATCTCCTCCTGCAATCCCCAGAGCACTGGATGAGCTTTAAGGTCCCTCCCAGCCCATCCCACTCTGGGACCCTCTGGAGCCCTGGAAAAGCTGGGGGGTTTTAGACTCCATTTATCAGAAGGCTGCAAATACTCTCCTTTATTGAAATTTCTAACTCCTTATATACTATTTTACACAGGTCCCTATGATTGGTGGGCAAAGTTAACACCTCTTCAATCACATCAGTCAAAACAGGGAGCCATCAAGAAGTTCTTCCTCTTAACAAGAATTCAAAGCAAGACAAACCCAGCAGAAACATTTCTCCATGTTCACCTTCCTGAGACTGCAGCAACAAATCCAGCTTTAAACCCTGCCCAAGTGGTGCCATCTCCTTCTGCAATCCCCAGAGCTTCCCTCAACCCCGACACACCCAGGGACATCCAAACCCTACAGCCCACGTGCAGCTGGAGCACGGAATGGCTCCTGCCCTGCTCCTGTGCCACGGACTCACCGAGCTTGATGTCCCCATCCTGGGTGAGCAGCACGTTCCCAGCCTTCAGGTCCCTGTGGATGATCCTTTTGCTGTGCAGGTAGTGCAGAGCTTCCAGCATCTGCCGGCAAATCACCTGGATCTGCGGCTCAGTCAGGCCCCGCTCCAGCTCTGCAGGGAGGGACGGGGATGTTAAACAGGGCAGGGATAAGGTGATGCTCACCTGAGCAGCAGGAAGGGCCCAGGTCACCCAGCAGGGCGTGGCAAAGCCGCTGTCCCCGTGTCAGAGCAGAGGGAGGGGATGGAAATCAGCTCGGTCAGGGGATTTGTTCCCAAAGGCAGCACTCGCAGTGGAGCTGCTGGCTCCCAGCTCCCTCCTGGGAATGCTCAGCTGAGGCCTTGGAACAGGGGATGAGGGGGGAGAGGAGGGGGAGCCAGAAATGCTTGGGATGGGGTCTGAACTCCAAATTCCCTGCCAGTTTGGGAAGGCAGAGGAGCTGGGAGCCAGCCAGCTGCTGTGAGAGGAGGGAGCTGAACTGGGCTGCAGGGTCAAGCACAGGCCATGGGCAGCTCTCATTCCCCAGGGAACTGGGGAGCCAGGGAATTACCCCTGCTGTGGGGAGGCAATGCAGCCCCCTAAACATCACAAGGGCCAGGCCACTTCCCAAAGGAAGAAGAATTAAATGCTCACCAGGGTTATCCCTCCCCACTGCTCTGAGCTGGCACCAGTTTGTATTCTGTGTGCCCCAGAATTCAAGGAGTGCTTGGACACTCTCAGGAAGGCTGTGGGATTGTTGGGGCTGCCCTGTGCAGGGTCAGGAGCTGGATTTCGTGTGTCCCTTCCAGCTCCCTGCTGGGATTCTGGGATTCTGTTTCTGGTGCTCTCAGGGGCTGGCGTGACCTCTCTGCTGAGCTCTGCTGGGTCACCTCCACCAGCCCAGAGCAGCTTCCAAGGGGACAGCTCTGCAAAGCATCATCCCTCCAGATGGCCAGCATCTCCCTCCCTGCCTCCCTCAGCAAGGCCTCTGCAAGCAGAGCCCTCCTCCAGCAGAGCAGAGCAGAGCAGGGCTCAGGCAGCACCAGGTGGGGCTGCTGGAGGGACCCCAGGAGCTGGGACAGGTTTGTTCAGAGAGAGGGGACCTCAACCACAGCCTGGGCGTGCTGGGTCAGCCACATTCCCCCTCCTTTCCTCACCAATTTCTCCCCTCCAGATGATTTTGCTGGGGGGACCCCAGGAGCTGGGACAGGTTTGTTCAGAGAGAGGGGACCTCAACCACAGCCTGGGCGTGCTGGGTCAGCCACATTCCCCCTCCTTTCCTCACCAATTTCCCTGGGAAAAGCTGATGATTTTCACCCTCCCTGGAGCAAAAGGCAGTTCCAGTGGGCCACAGGTTTTGTGCATAAGGTCTTGAAGGGCAGACCCCGGCTGCTGGTGGGGATGGGGAGGTGGAACAGGCAGCATTCAGCATTTCTGAAATCCTGGGATTTACTAATTCTGAATTTAGTTAATTCTGGCAGCATTCCTGAGCTCCAGCTCCTCCTGGCCCTCGCTCAGGGCTCACAGAGCCACAGCCAGGCCACTCTCTCATGGTTTTCTCTGCTGCCCTTGCCTGGTCCACCAGAGAGGAGCCACAAATTCTCAGGAGCATTTTCATGTCCCAAGAGATGGGTAAAACCCCCCCCCTGTTGAGGTTTTCCATGAGGAAGGCATCATTTCCCTCCAGCACTTCAGGAAAGGGGTTGTTTTTCTTTTTTTTACACCATAATTTGGAGCCACATTCAAGAAGTTCCCTAAAGAAGGGAAGAGGTTTAAGGGCTGAGTCAAAGATGATAAATTTGGTTCCTGGAAATAGAGAGAAAGCAAGGCTTTTGGAAAGATCAGGGAATAACCCCCAGGAAGGTGTGGCTCTGTGCCAGGGCTCTGGGCAAGGTGATGTCAGTGTCACATCTGCTGTGCACAGGGGATGTCACCCCCAGGGTCACCCCCAGAGGGGCTGTGGCAGCAGCCAGGGCTCTTTTTGGGTACAGCCACCCATCCCTGCTGCCAGCAGCTCTGGTTGTGGGGAAGGGAGGGGTTAAAACAGGGGCAAACTGCTGCAAAGTGCAGTTTATCAGAGCTCTGCTGCCTCGCCAGATGACTGATCCCATATGGAGAAGTCAGCAAAAAGATCTGGGGAAATTCACCCTGACAAGCACCCAGCTTAAACATCTCAGCCCTGCTGCCCTTCCTCAGGAGCTGTGGGAACAGCATCCCAAACACCCAGTGCCCCCAGCAGATAAATATTTAAATTCAGCTTTCCCCTGCAGCCAGACTCTCCCTTCTCCCCAGGCCTTGTGATCTGCTGATCCCGGCAGCATTTCAGTCACCAAAAAGGAGCTCAGAAACCACCCCAGGGCTGCCACACCCTTCTGCTCAGGGTGCGAAAAATCGGCCAACTCCTGGGAGAGAAGGGGCAGCTGTGCCACCCCTGCCTGCCTTCTGCCTGGGGGCTGCTCCTGGGGCAGTGCCAGGGGGCTGGAAATGCCCTGTGGGCATCAGGTGAGGGAAAAGGGCAAAACTGGTGCTGCCAGGGGGCTGGAAATGCCCTGTGGGCATCAGGTGAGGGAAAAGGGCAGAGCTGGTGCTGCCAGGGGGCTGGAAATGCCCTGTGGGCATCAAGTGAGGGAAAAGGGCAGAACTGGAGGCTGAAAATGCCCCGTGGACATTGCCCTGGGCATAGGGCAGAGCTGGTGCTGCCAGGACACTGGAAATGCCCCTGGGCATCCCCCCGGGCACAGGGCAGAGCTGCACTCACCCAGCATCGTGGCATCCACGGCCCCGCCCGGGCAGAACTCGATCATGATCTGGGGGAACAAGGAGAGGGTTAAATCCGGGCCGTGCCTCGCTGGGGAGAGGGAGGCAAGAGGAGACAAAAGCCGGGTTTGCTTCCCTGAGAGGGGCAGAGCCCCCCCTCGGCCCCAGCCGGGCTGTGGCAGAGCCCCAGGGCACTCCCAGCATCTCCCCAGCCCCGGGGTCAGATCCCACCTGCCCAGGGACCCTCCCCTGGCTGTGACACCCACCCACCCAGCAGCCCCGTACCTGACACCAGGTACACCCAGCAGCGCCTTCAGGATTTGCAGCTGCCCCGTTTCCACCCCTTTGGGAGCAGCCCTTGCCAGCAGGATGGGATAACTGGCATTGCTGGGAGCTGACGTGGCTGCCAGAGGCATCAGGCAGGACTTTCCCTGCCAAATGAGGGATGGGGAGGGCTCTGGTGTCTTTAGGGTGTCGTGGGGTTTTTTTGATTTTTTTTTTAAATTTATTTTATTTTTATTTTTAAAACTATTTTTATTTCCCCACATTGCTCAGGAGTTCATTGCTCTCTTCTTTCGAGCAGTTTGAGGGGAAACTCTGTCAGTAAAGAAGGGGGGAGGGGGGGGGGGGAGGACATTCCCTAGGGTTTGCCATTCCTTTCCAGGGATGTGCAGAGCCCTGCCAGCGCCACAAATCTCCCTGCCTGGTGCCTGCCATCCCTCCCAGCTGTCCCCAGCAGCTCGGGGATGCAGCTCCTCTCCCCTCACCTCTGCACAGGCTCAGCCCCGTGCTGGCCCTCTGGGGCTGCTCAGATAAACTGATTACAGCTCCAGGCAGCCAGGGATTGCAAGGGGCCAAGAGATGCTTCACCTCAGCAGCGAGCTCTCCTCCCTGCAGAGGTGACACAGGGCAGCATTCCAGAGTGGGGAAATGCCGGAGTTGACTCTGAGGACAGTGCCTGAGCAGTGTTTACCAGCTCAGCTCTCCAAACCCATCAAGAGGGGAGGTCACGTTACTCAAAGCAGCTCCAAGCCCTGGCCCAGGAGCTCAGGGGAGAAGGTTCAAGCTCCCTTCTTTCCCATGGTTTGATTCTGCAGCTCCAGGAAAGCCACAGCCCACCTTCCAGCTGCTCTGCAGGGGTGGGAGGGATGCAGTTATGGGCTGCTGGGACACAGCTGCTCTGTTCTGGAGGAGAACAGGGAGCAGGAGCAGGAGCTGGGGTGCAGCAAAGCTGGAATTGCTCTGTGGGAATCAGCCAAAGAGTCAGAGAGGGGACAAACTCAGGGGACAGAGACACAGGCAGGTGTGACAGGGGCACCACTGGAGGAGAATAACCAGGGGCCAGGGCTGGGGGAGCATGTGAAACAGGCAGGTGGAGAGAAGCAAACGAGAAGACAATTGAACCATTCCCAAACCAGGAGAACCAATGCCCACCTGGCACAGATCCAGGCAGGAGGGATGGGGCCAGCACAGCATCAAAAGGATTTTTTGGATTTTTTTTCTGCTTTTTTGGTGGTGTTTGTTTGGGGGTTTTTTGTTATTTTTTGGTTGGTTTTGTTTGGTTTGGTTTTTTGTTTTGTTTTGTTTTTGTTTTGTTTTGTTTTTTAAATACCTTGAACCAGAGCATCAGCAGCTTTAGGAGCAAATGGAAAAGCAGGAATTGCCTCCTCCCCAGGCAAAGAACTGCCCTGTTCTCCATCATCACCCCACAAAACAGCTCCAGGAGCATCATTCCAACCCATTAATTTGTGGTGTTCCTCACCACGTCCCTCAGAGCAGACTAAAACCACCAGTGGCCACCAGCCCTTCCTGGGCTCCTCAGAGCAAAACTCACAAAATTCCGGTCAGGTTTGCAGCCTGGCAATGAGAAAATTCAGGGAATCAGCCCTGTGTGTTTATCCAGGCACAGCAGCCTCAGCTGGGCACCGGGAACACGGGGGAAACACTGAAAACTTCCAAACATGCACTGCATTTTCAACAAGGGCAGGGATGCCAAAGAATAACTCTGGGTGTGGCCAGATGGTCCGAGCAGCTAAAAAAACAACGAGCTCGTTTCAGGCCAGAAAATCCTCTTTAAACAAACACAGCTGGAGATGTCCCAGATCATCCTCCAAGCACAATTCCTTCCAGGAGCAGGGCCAGCCTGGAAAACCTTTTGCCATGGAGGCAGTGGGAAAGCAGGCCTGGGGACATCAGCAGCTGTGGGTGTGAGCTGGGAGCACCCACACCTCCTCATCCTCATCCTCATCCTCCTCCTCCTCGGGGTCCAGGAGCCCTGTGGGGTCTGCAGGGAGCAGCAGCAAACATCCTGTTTATAATGATTTCCTCTGCACAAGAAGTCCAGGGACTTCCTCACCCAGGGCTGCTGGGGGGAGGCTCAGGGTTCAAGCTCTCCTACAAATCCACTACCAGTGTTTTAGTTTCCAGTCCACTACAACCACCCCAAAATTCACTGGTAGCTCCATTTCTGAGCTGTTTGAGTGACTCAACGGAGTGACAGCCAGGGGCCCCAGCTCCAAAATCACAGCCAAGGAATTCACCACCCCCTGGGCTCGCTCCCAGCTCCAAGGGATGCTCTGGCTGCACACACAGCAACAGATTTGGGCAGCTGGGTTGAAAGAGAAAGGAACTTGCTCTCACTGCCCGTGAAAACCTTTGTGACAGTTTAAATTAAAGAGGGCCCTTTTCTCCCACACCTTTAACGGAACAAAAATGCAGAGGTCTGCATGCAGACACCACAAAACTTTCCTTTTCAAAAAACCTTTGCAACGGGCAACATTAGATTTGAATTTGAAAGCAAAAGCCCACTCAAGTTAAAGGGCTTTGCTGATCACCTGGATTTTTTCCCTTGGCTCATCCTCATCCTTCCTTAACCACAGCAGGATCTGGAAGCGTTTTGGGTCTGACAAACCAGGACCAGCATCTCCTGCCCAGGTACTGAGGGTACCCCAAGGTGGCACCGAGCCCCACCCTGGGCAGGAGAGCTTTTGCCTTTTTTGGGCGTGTCTGAGCCGCTGGAACTTTCTATGACGCTGAAACAAAAAAAGGAAAACCACACACAAAAAGCTTATCTGGAAAGATAACTTCACCAAACACTGCCCAGCCACCAAGGGTGGGCCAGCTGCTGGCCCTGAGCAGGGTTTGGGATTGCAGCCCAGTTAAGAGGGCAGGACGTGCCCTCAGCCCAGCTCTAACTCAGCCAGCTGGCACTCAGAGGGCACTGCCCAGGCAGAGAGGGACAGGGAGACAGAAAGCACAAGCTGGGAAAGCTGGGGGCAGCTCCTGCCCCAGGTGCCCCGGGGTGCCAGCTCCTCTCGTTCCCTCACAAGCTGCTGGCTCCCAAATGAGGCAGATTTTCCAGTGCCACCCAAGGCCACCAGGCCCCTGGGGGACAGAGCAGCCCTTGCCTGCCAGGGCACTGGAGGTGAGGGCTGCCTGCAGGTTTTCCCTGGGGTTTTGCTGCTCGTGCAGGGCACGTGGAGGAGTTTGGGGTCACAGAGAAGCTCCAGAGCTCCCAGGGCCGTTCCTATGCGGGGACACCGTGACAAAAACTGCAGCCACCCCCTCCCTTCTTCCCAGCCAGCCCTGTGCCCTGCCGGTGCCCCCCAGCATCCCCCTGCCCCCAGATCCACCCTGCCAGGCCCAGGAACCGCAGCAGAGCTGAGAGACCTCAGCGATTTCCTCCCCCAGCGCGCAGCACAGGGGGTCACGTTGTTTGTGGGAGCAGCTGCTGGAACCCACAGCATCCTGCTGCCACGGCCACCTCCGGCACCCACGCTCAGCCTCGTGCCTCTGCCGTGTTTTTGGGGCAGCTCTGAGGTGTCCTTGTCACCCAGGGCGGAAAGCACCCCCCCAGCACAGCCCCGTGCTGGCACGGAGGGGCTGCCGAGATAAGAAGAATGAGTTTGATAAAGGAAACCGTGCTCAGCTTGCAGAGAGAGAGAGAGAGAGCTGGGGAAGGAAACGCTGCCAGGTTCCCTCCCTGGCAGCCATCACACGTGGTGCAGCTTGCCTCTCTCCAGAGCGGGGTGGGCACAAAGATCCTGGGGGGTTTGCAGCTGTTGGCAGCAGCCACTTCCACCTGGGTGTTCCCCAGGTAGGAGCAGGGCATGGGAAAGGAGTGGCTGTGTCACCAGCCAGGCTCAGCAGCCAGGGTTCTGTCACTGCAGGGACACCCCGGGGGCTCCCTGGGCTGAGCTGGGATGGGGAGGCAGGAGGAAGGAGCCAGATGTGCCCCAGCAGGGCAGGGCAGGGCTTTCCTGGCATCACCACCCACTGACAGGGAAAAGCAGATGAAACACAGCAAACCCAGCAGCTCCCGTGGTCCAGAGGGGCAGGAATCCTTCACATTCAGCAAAAAAAAACCACAACAAAGGGAAAAGGGAAAGAGCCAGAGCAAGCTGGGGGCCCTGGCTGCAGGGGGTGAGCTGAGGGTGGCACTGAGAGTGGCACAGAACAGTCACAGGGACTCATAGCTACAAGAGCAGGTGCTGGCCTGGCATTGCCCAGGCTGGCTGGGCCTGTCCCCACCCTGTTTGTCCCTGTCCCCATCCCTGTCCCTGTCCCCACCCTGCCGGTCAATCTGCAGAGTCAGCACTGCCGTGAGCTGAATCCCACCCTTTTTTCCATCCTATCCCTGTGATGGGCACTGCTTCCAAACCTGCCTCATCTGGGAGCCAGCAGCTTGTGAGGGAGCGAGAGGACCCTGCTCATTGCTGGGCTACAGGAGCAGAGGGGGCAAGAAAACCCCTTTAGGGGCAATTTTACAAAGCTGCTTTGGAGCCAGCAGCCCCTGCTTTCCCACTTGGGGATTGCCCCAAGGGGGGAGGTCTGGAGCCTCCTCCTGCTGCAGGGAAACTCGTGGCTGGGAGGGGAAGAGCCCCCGGGGCAGCAGCACCTCGGAGCAAACCCAGAGGGCACATCCCCCTGGAGCACATTTCTGGCTGCTCTCTACATTTTGAGCTTTTTTGCTTCACCCCTGCCTGGGTTCCAACAGAGGGGAGCACTGAGGAGCAGAGCAGCTGTGAGGGTCAAGAGGCACATCCTTGATCTGTGTGACATCTGAACCCAAGCTCTGGTGGTTAAGAGTGAAGCTACACTGTCCTGGTGGCTGCAAGGAAGGGCAGGATGAGGAACATGGGATCAGAACTTCTGGGAGCAGATCAGAGTGGGACCAGAACTTCCAGGAGCAGATCAGAGTGGGACCAGAACTTTCAGGAGCAGATCAAGGTGGGATTAGAACTTCCAGGAGCAGATCAGAGTGGGACCAGAACTTCCAGGAGCAGATCAGGGTGGGATTAGAACTTCCAGGAGGAGATCAGAGTGGGATTAGAACTTCCAGGAGCAGACTAGGGTGGGATTAGAACTTCCAGGAGGAGATCAGAGTGGGATTAGAACTTCCAGGAGGAGATCAGAGTGGGATTAGAACTTCCAGGAGCAGACTAGGGTGGGATTAGAACTTCCAGGAGGAGATCAGGGTGGGATTAGAACTTCCAGGAGCAGATCAGAGTGGGACCAGAACTTTCAGGAGCAGATCAAGGTGGGATTAGAACTTCTAGGAGCAGATCAGGGTAGGACCAGAACTTCTAGGAGCAGATCAAAGTGGGATTAGAATTTCCAGGAGCAGATTAGGGTGGGATCAGAATTTCCAGGTACAGACCAGAGCTGGATCAGACCTTCCAGGAGCAGCTCCCTCTCCCCTCACAGCACTGGGGAGTGCAGGAGCACCGTGGGTGGATTTGGGGAGCAGCACCTCAGCTTTTAAAGCCCATTTGGACAGATCTCCTCTGTCCTTCACAGCCGGGCTGTGCTGGAGCAGCTCTGCCCGAGCCTCCCGTTATCTCCCCAGCTCCGACCAAAGTCCAAGGATTCAGTTTACACTAAGGAGCAGAGGGAGGAGGTGGATCACATTCCTACACCCACTTCAACCTGGCACCTTCCCCAAGCAGCCTCCTGCCCAAGGCTTCTCACCCCACACGTGCCAAAGGGCTGGGGGAAATCGGGGAGCGGATCCCGCCCGCATCGCTCATAAACCTCCAGCCAGGCTCGCCCCGAGCAAGGCTGAGCTGCTCCTGCCCTTTGCTGGGGGCTGAGCAGGGGGCAAGGCACAAAATCCTTCCCAACATCATTCTCAGAACCCCACCAGGACAGAGAAGCATCAAGACAAAAGGGGACAACGCCCAAGAGCTGCCCAGGACCTGCAAAAGCCGCCAGCTCCGGCCGCAGCCAAGCCCAGCACCCACCAGAGAGGGCACAAAACAATGCAGAAGCCACCAAAAAAGAAAAAAAAAAGCCTCTTGCCTACCCCAGAGCAGCACAAATGTCAAAAGCTGGCCTGACATGGCAAGTATGCTGTAGGTGGAAGTGAAATAATTCACTCTCTGTAAGAGAGGGCTCCAAGCTTGCCAAATTTCCCTCATGGACAAGGACACCATTCAGAGATTTTAAACATAAGAAACCTTTTCTGCCCCCTTTTCTGGACAAAATAACCTACAGAGAAAAATATTTGAGATCAGAAAGGAGAAAAGGCTGTCCCCATAAGGGGTGGGGGGAAGAAGATGCAGGGCAAGAAATGAGGAGCACAAAGTTTTGGGAGTTTCGGAGCAGGAAAACTTTATGGAGAACAAAGTCAATACATCCGGTGAAGTGCAGAGCTCCCTGCTGATCTTAAGGAAACTGGGGACGAGTTCTTCACATTTAAATCACTGCAAGATGACAAAATATTTCCTTGGACTGCCCCCCACAGTTGGCAGAAATATTCCCATCCCTATTGCAAATTTGGCAGAACAAATTAAAACTTCTTTTAGTTCGACCAAATGGTTTTGATGTTGCAAAAAACATCTTTTTGCTGCTTGGAGGGCTGCGAGTGGGATCCCTTTTCTCACCAAGTTATCAGCATTTAGAGGCCACTGAGTTCACTTTGTTCTGGGATGGGAAGCAAAACTCCAAGAATCATTTCAAACATAAATAGCAAAAAGGGAAGAAGTTGCTACTTCAGTGGGAAGATTCCCCAACCTCGGAGTCTGTGTCAGCATCTAAAAGAGATGATGCATTTCAGAAGGGCAAAGCTCACTTGGGAGAGCTGGAGTTTGACCCAGGACAAGTTTCCTTGATGGTTTTTATGAAGTCAGCAGTTCCAGCACAGCCCCAAAGCCTCGCCTGGCCATGAGAACAATTCAGTGAAGGGGTGGCAAAGGGCTTGACAAGCTTTCCACTCCTGCCTGGCATCTCCCTAGAAATAAATATTTATCCTGATCACCCCCAGATTCCCAGCACGAGGTGCCTGGATCCATCACAAGCTGAGTGCTGCTGTTCAGCTGTTTCAGTGAGGGCTTTGACGTCCATGGATCCCTCCAGGTCTGCAAAAGGACATCCCTCCCTCCCTCCCTTCCTCCAAATGCCAACTTTCAGGCTGTATCAGAAACAGAACAAAGTTTAAACCTGCAAGCTATCCCTCATTGCAGGGTTTAGGCTGAAGCTGGGTTTTCAGGCACTGTCTCCTATCCAGGGGGAGTTCATAAATACTCCTTTCTATGCAAACACTGCTCCTTAGCATTCCCTGGGAGATGCAGCCAAGTGGGAACGTGGCTTATTGCAATTCAGTCCTAAACAAAGTTTTCAAGTGCTTTGAAAGCTGATTTGCCTATAAGGCTTCTTGTCTGCTCTGCTTTCCTTTTCATGAAACTCCAGCCTCCTGTTATAACCCTGGACTGGGATTCAGCACCCAGGACTTATTCCCAAGTGCCATTCAACCCCCCTGGGGAAACTTTAGGCAAATCCCTGTCTGTGCCTTCACCCTCAGAGCCAGGATAATGACACCAGGCCTTTTACAGAGCATTCCAGGGTGTTCAGATGACAAGGCTGTGCAATCACAAGGAATTATTATGGCTTCAATAACCTCTTCAGGCAACGTTATCCTGTGCAAAGGGTGGCAGACAAAGGTCTCTGTTCTCCTTTGTGTTGTCATGTTGGTACCTGTAGGAGCACTCTTGAACTCAGCTGGGCTGTGGCAATTTGCCTGATACATAAATCATTTTTGGGGGTTGCTAAAAATCGTTCTGTTTCCCTCTGTTTTAAGGGAACCTCCCCCCCCTCTCAGTTTTACCCAGGATAGGATTTAGAGTGACTTGCCAGGAGGCTGAATGCTACAGCTCCCATTCACAGCATGGACTGGGCTTGTGCAACCTGCTGCCCGGATTTCCAGCAGATTATTTAGACCTCCAGGCCTTTGGGAAAGGCCAGGCAGAGAGAAGGGAAGGAGGATGTCACCCAGAGATCTGACCCACAGCATCCCAGCTGGCACAGACACCGTCCCAAAGCTGGAACAGAACTGACCACCCACTTCAATGATGCTGCTCTGAACAGCGATCTGCTGACCCTGGAAATGCAGCAAAGTGCCAAAAAACCCCACTGGGCTGCATCACTTTTTCCAGCTTCCAGCTCTGGCCAAGACGAGGAGCTGCCCCTCAGGACAGGGGGAGGACACTGTGCTGTCCCTGCCCCTCTCCCAGCTCCCAGCACTGCCCTGTCCCGATGTGTGCTGATATCTGCCCACGCCTGCTCCTCTCCTACCCTCCCTGCTGCACTTCCTGGGGGTGTTTTGCACTTCTGCCCAAATTCTGGACCGGTAGGAATTTGCAAACCGGTCCAGCAAACCCCACCCCCACACTGGTTTTCCCAGCGGGGCTGATCCTGCAGCAGCTCCCCAGCATCCCCAGGGAACAGCCAGATCTGGCAGGGATTGGGATTTTCTGTCCCTGCAGCTGGGGCAAGGAGGAAGAGAAAGGATTTTTTTGTTGTTGTTCCTCCAGGAACAGCCAGTGAGCTGTGCAGCAAAGTTTGGGGTCCCTTTGTTTTCCTGGGTTTTCCCTCGGCCGCGTTCGGCTCCCGCGAACAACAAAGCTCAAGAACTTCTGGGGGAAGTTGGGTACAAAGCTCCAGGAGCTGGAGGCCAAGCAGGAAGGGCTGCAGCTCTGCTGCCAACTGGGGTTTCCAAGGGACACAAAGAGCCACGGGATTCCTCAGGGACAGAGGGCTGAGCAGCCTGGAGAGCCTGCTCTGGTCCAGCATTCACACAAACACATCCCCACAGGCATCCAGCCAAGCTCAGGCTGCTCGCCCTGCAAGACATCCCTGCACGTTGTGATAACCTCCCTTTGCTAAGGAAAACCGTGGGGAATCTGATCCTGCCACCAGCTCCCTTCTCTGTTTGTTTTTAAGGAAAGGCATTGCCAAGCTCAGAGAGTGAAAGGCTGCAGATGCTTTACACGGCCCAGCAGTCGAGTGCACGGGATAATGAGCATTTCTTTATGCTACAGGATTTTCAAGAATGCCCAAATCTCCAGTCAGCATCCATATCAAAGGGGGAACAATCCCAAAAGTCCCTGGCTGAACAGGTCAGGGCCTGCCCACAGAAAATGCAAAGAGCTTTTTTTAAGGTGAGTACAAAGAGCAGCACAGAGCCCGTGTCTCTGTGCCAGCTGCAGGAGCTTGTACCCACACAGGAGAAACCCTAAGCTGATTAAATGAACCATTCCCCAAATGGCCCAGCCAGGCAGGGTTACCTGAACAGCAAAACCTGCTTTGATCTCCAGGAAACGGCTGTTTATTCAAAAAAATCCATTTGCCATGGCAACCGTGGGGCAGGGAAAAGGAAAGAGGGAGACAGAACTGAGGGAGACAGAATTTCCCCGGGGCTTCCCTGGAAAAGTTGTCCCAGCACTGGCACAGTGGTTCAACACCTGGGGCTGAATGATATTTTAATTAATTTCTAGAGAATCCTGCAGGCTCAGTGCTGGAGCATCTCAACAGGTTCCTGGCTTTCCTGGGTTTGCTGCCCTCCCCTTGGGCTGTCTGGGCACAGCCAGCATTCCCTGGGAGCAGAGGTTTCCTGCAGGAAAGTTCTTCCCAGCAAACAAAACTCCCCTCCCTGCTCACCTTATCACTGCTCTGGCTGCGGGAGGAGGCACTGGGAAACAGCAGAGGGATTCAGCAGCAGCTGATCAAAACTTCCTCCCTTCCTCTGAGGTCTCAGTCCTTTTTTTTTGTTGTTGTTTTTGTTGTTTTGGAAGGGGAAAAAAACCCACTCCAAACACGCAGCCCTCGAGAGGGGCACAAAACACAAGAGCTGCTGGTTTTCTTTCCCAGGTTGTAATAATTATCAGTGAAAATTCTGTTCAAAGTAGGCAAACCCCATTTCAGTCCCATTCCTCAGCCACAAGTAGCTTTGAAAAGTCCATTTTTAAAGCTGTGTTATATTGGGTGAGGGGGGTTTGCTTCTGTGTTGCCAAGTCCTGCATCACACTGCACAAAAAGAGACTCTAAAATGTGTCCCAGCCACAAGGACTCGAACCAAACTCTCTTTTTAAAAAAAGTATGAGATTCTCAGCTTTCATTTGGTGCCCCCATTTCCAGCAGCCAGGATTTATGCAAAAGAACATGAAATGCCACGGGGCTTGTAATAAAAATAAAATAAAATCCTGAAAGCTCCCACCAGGGCAGTTCTGCAGCTTCCCTGGGCTGTTTTCAACCAGCACAGGATTTCTTGGCCTCTGCTACGAGCAAAGAAAAGGAGATGGAGGGGGATGGAACGAGACAGGAGCTGCTGGCAGGGCACAGCCTCTCTGCAGAGGATTTAAATGCCAAGAAAGTTCATTTTGGATGCTGTTATCCCAACATTTTTGTTCCTGGGGACTCACTGGGGTTCTCCAAACCCTTGCTCACAGTGGGCTTTGCTCCATCCCGCACAGGAACTGAGTTTTCCCTCCTGTTATACCTGATGGCAAGCAGGTATAAACCTCAGAGGAATTCTCTGGTTTGTGCTTCCCTTTCAGTGCTTTCTGAGCAGCTGCTGGAGGATGAGCACTTCCCCTTGCACAGAAAGGTCTTTTGCTCCATGAATATTTCATGTCCCCTCCTGGCTGCTGGAGCACAAAGCCAGAGCTTGGCAGAGGAGCCACAGGGACCTGACACAGCTCAGGGGGACAAGGAGGACCAGGTTTCCTCACCCATTTTCCTTTCTAATTCAGGGAAAAGAACAGCCAGACTGATTTAGGAAGAGCCCCTCTCAGGCTGAGCCTGCTGGTGGCACTGAGCTGTGAATTATTCAGGAGCCAAAGAGCTGCTGCCATCCAGGGGGGCTGGGCACACCTGGACCTGCTCACCTGGAATATTCTCTTTCCATGCTGGGCTGTGAGGAGCAAGGAAACCACAGTGGGTTCCTGACCAGACAGGCAGCCCCAGGATTTTCAGCCAGAGCCACTCTGAGAATCCAGGCACCCACCATGCAAATGATCCAGGAAAATGCTGGTTCAAACAACTGCACAGACAGAGCTCAGGATGGGATGTGGGCAGAGCAATAAAAGCTGGTGTTTATATTTGGATGCAAATTCTCCCCAGCAGCACTGGTCACCAAGAAGAGGGAGGTTTTGGCTTCAGGGAAAACTTGGTAGGGACTAAAAGCCCGGCAGAAGTAAAACAGCCTGGCTTAGTGACTCCCCTCCAAGCCAGCAAAACACTGGAGCATTAATAAAAGCAGCCTGAGCAATGAAATGCAAATGCTCCTCCAGTAATTAAATAAAGAGAAGGCTCCTGCTCCCAGAACAATGGCTGGGGCTGTAAGGTGGATTTGACAGAATCCCAGATCCTGCCCTGGTGGGAAAACCCCAGACAGGAGGCTCTTGTTGCAGCGGTTCCAGAGGGGATGTTTAATTTTAGAAGGTTGGCCAGCACTCGACATCACAAATAAGTCCCTGGACAAAGGCAGAGCTGGGGAACTCTGCAATCCCTTTTCCCTCCAGCAAGGAAGGAAGGAAGGAAGGCAAAGCTTCCTCCTGCTCTAGGGAGAGGGAAGGGGAGGGGGCTGACATTTCAGAGAAGGAGCAAGGCCCATGTGGAGGATGCAGGAGAGCAGGGAGGTGAAACCAAGAGAACGGGGTGGCAGAAAAGCAGCCTCATCTCTCACCCCGGCTCAGGCTGTGTTTGCCTTTTTCCCTTAGCCCAGATTATCCTGCTGCAGTTGCAATCCATCCAAATCCTGAGTCCCCTCCTAGGAGGGATGTTTGCCCTTCCCTTCCTTAGCAAGGTACATATTTACCCTGCTCTTTAACACAAAATCCATCCAAAACACCAGCTGGACAACTCAGCTCCCTCGAGACCAGAAAACACAGCAGGGACACTCCAGCAGCCTGAGCTGGGTGTCCCAGGGAACTCAGGGGTGTCATCCATGGATTTTTAAATAAGAAGACCCGTGCTGACATGGCAAAGGGTGCTTGCTGAATCAGCCCAATAAAACATCCCTCTCCTGCATTGCTCAACCCAGGAATGAACCAGTCTGGGGTTGTGTTACCCCAGCTCAGCCCTCGGCTCCACAGGCAGGGACTGGAGGCTCCAACAGCTCAGCTCACACCAGTGCAAGCCCCAAAAGCCGAGATCTCTTTTTTAACTCTATTAAATTCACTCAGGGAGGCCACAAAAAGTATCTGAAACATCAAAAACAGGAAGGAAAAGGCAGCAGAGCTGCTGAACGCACCCCGTGCCACTCTCCTGGCCTCCTGCAGCTAAAGGAGGAGCTGGGTCTGGAAATGCTCCTGTTCACCTGATTTCCACACTCCTGCCACAGGCACAGAGTTATCTGAGTGTCCAGGGGTTCCTTCCCTCAGCCTCTCCATCCTGCACAGAGCACAGGAAGGTGCCTTTCACGCTCAGCTTCCTCTGCTGCCAGAGAGAACAGCAGGCAGGGGAAATAAAAAATGATACCTAAACCTGCTGGGCTAGGGGAGAGAGCTGCAGGAACCTGCTGTTCCAGCCCTTGCACCAACCCACTCGGTTGCATTTTATGTCCCTGCACCTCCACAGCCACGGGAAATGGAGCTTTTTGCTCTCAGGTGCCTCTGCATTGCCAGTGCTGAGCCACAAATCAGCCCCAAACCCCAAAAAAAAAAAAAATCAGTTGGAGGAGTTACCCTTTCCAGCTGATGTTTCAACAGAGGGGCTCGAAAAGAGAGGGGAACTCCTTGCTGATGCTTTTTCTGCCTTTACAAGCCCTAAACAGTGGGAAAAACCACAACTCCAGCTTCCCTGTGAGGATCCCTTGGGTATTTAGCTTCAGTCAGAAGAGAGTTTGGTGCTGAAGACAGCGGGGGAAAACCCAGGCCCTGATCCCACAGTGAGCAGAGCTCGTGACTCATTTCTGCTGCTCAAGCAGCTCCAGAGGTTTTGCCTCAGCAGGATCAGCCCCCTGAGCAGAGGGAGGGTGTCCCAGTCCCACCTGGGCCAGCCTTACCCAGAGTTTGCCCTCCCAGTAGAAGGCTCCCAGCAGCTGGACGATGTGGGGGTGCTCACAGGTGGCCAGGATCTCAATCTCCACCATGTAATCCTCCAGCTCATCCTCACTCTTGGTCTCGATGACCTTGGCAGCTGCCAGAGCTCCTGTTTCCTTGTTCTTGGCCTGCAAAAAAAAAAAAAACAAATAAAACCAAAAAAACAAACAAACAAAAAAGTCAGGCTGAGTGCAGGCAAAGTGAGGAGCACAAAATTCCTGCTGCTCCAATTGCTGCCCCAGGCATCACACCAGGAGGGAAACTTGACATTTCTGTTTCCTAAAGCTGCCCACAGCTTTGCAGAGTGGCTGGATCCTCCTTCCTCCCTCCAGGCTCCAAAGCCCACAGCAGTTCCCATCACGGGGAGATGGAAACTTTTAGGAAAGGAGATGTATCCTGTTGTTTGTAGCATGGGAGGGGTGGGGAAAAAAAAGGAAGCAAGGAAACCTCAAAGTGGAGAAGCTCTCTGATGATCTCATAAGTGAATTACTAGAAATCCTGAGGAAACTGGTAAATAAATTAAAAGAGATAAACCCTGAGGGTGCAGCCAGGGTGGGGATGGGGCTCTGCTGGCAGGGAACAGGGACAGGAGGAGAGGGAACGGCCCCAGGCTGGGCCAGGGGAGGCTCAGCTTGGACAGCAGCAGGAATTTCCCCATGGAAAGGGAGCTCAGGCCTTGGCAGGGGCTGCCCAGGGAGGTTGGGAGTGCCCATCCCTGGAGGTGTCACCTGGAGGTGGCACGGAGAGCTCTGGGCTGGGGACAAGCTGGGGATGGGGCACAGCTGGCACTCGATGGGCTTGAAATTCTTTCCCAAACGCAAAGATTCTGTAACTTTGTGAAGCTCCCAGCCCAGCTGCCCCAGGAGAGGCGTCACAGGCGGGAGAGGGGTGGGACAGGAGCCGCTGGCTCAGGAGCATCCCGGCATCCCCAGACACTCCCTGAGCCAGCGGAGCCGGGCACGGGATTCCCTCCAGCTCCCCGCTGACACAATTCCAGCTCCTCCCGCATTTTCCTTCCCTCTCCCCCACCCCAGGCTGCCTCTTCTCCCGGGAAACAATCCCCACTGTGGATGGAATCCCTGGAGGGGCCGGCCAAGCTCTGCTGGTGACCTTTCTTCCCACTCTCCAGTCCACATCTCCGCGTTTGGAAAAACCTGCGGGGGAGCTTGCAGGAGGATTATAATTCCTGCTGTAAACACCACGAAACCCCTCTGAACAGCTTTACACAGCTTGGGTGATGCTATAGCCACGTCCAGAGAGCCCTGCCAGGAGCCAAGCTGGAAACAAGGCAAAGGATCTTCCTGGAGAACTCTGGAGCAAAGTCTGGGTGCTGGTTCTGCTATTCCCAAACAGCCTGGGAATACCAGGAATAGGAGATGAGGATGCCAGGAATACCTGGAAATAGGGGATGAGGATACCAGGAATACCAGGGAATAGGGGATGAGAATATCAGGAATACTAGGGAATAGGGGATGAGGATATCAGGAATATCAGGAAATAGGGGATGAGGACAGCAGGAATATCAGGAAATAGGGGATGAGGACACCAGGAATATCAGGAAACAGGGGTTGAGGATACGAAGAACACCAGGAAACAGGGAATGAGAATACCAGGAATAGGGGAGGGGATGCTCCTGGAAGGCAGAGAGGAAAACCAGGGCTGGTTTGTGGACTGGAGGGCTGAGAGGTGCCCGCTCAGGTGACAGCAGTGCCTGTTTGCCCTTTGCCTGTGACTCACCCCGCAGCTATTGTGAAATCCAGAGGGTGACAAACACAGGAACTATTTTAAGCCCTGAAAGAACACATTACAGGAAGGCTGGAGGGTTCAGCACGGCCAGTTTCTAGGTGAGGCAGAGGAAAGCCCTGCCTGCACTCTGGCTGGGCACAGAAAGGAGAACTGAGAGCTCCCCAGGCGCTGCATCCCGGCTCGTTTGCACCCGGTATCTTCCCAAGCCACGGGATCATCCTGCACACCTTATCGTGCCCCCAGATTTTTGGTGTGAACCCTTCTTTCCCCTCCTTGCCAGCCTTGTCCCCATGCCAGGAGAGCTGATGCTTCAGATATCACCGAGTCAGAGCCCCAGAAAGAGCCAGGGGGTGCCGGGGATGCTGCAATTTGGGGGGTGCCAGCCCCACCCCCCTGCACTCCTGCTCTGTGTCTGGGTGACACTGCTCCCTCCCACGTTCCTCAGGGGTTACATCATGATTAATTGCCTCCTAATGAACCTGGCCCGAGCTCTCTGCATCAATAAACAAATACGGAATAGCCAGGCTTGAGTCAGTGCTGGTGACAAATAATCAGTGGGAGCTGGGATGGAGAAGCCTCCCCTAAAGGGACAGGATGGGAAAGTTGGGGCTGTTCAACCTGGAGAGGAGAAGCTTTGGGGTGACCCCACTGTGGCCTTGCAGGGCCTGAAGGGGCTACAAAAACACTGGAGAGGGTCTGTTCCTCAGGAATGGCAGTGACAGGACAAGGGGGAACGGCTTCACACTGACAGAGGGCAGGGTTAGGTGGGATATTGGGAAGGAATTCTGCCCTGTGAGGAGGGGGAGGCCCTGGAATGGATTTCCCCGAGAAGCTGTGGCTGCCCCTGGATCCCAAGGCCAGGCTGGACAGGGCTGGAGCAGCCTGGGACAGTGGGAGGTGTCCCTGCCCACGGCAGGGGCTGGAATGAGGTGACCTTTAAGGTCCCTCCCATCCCAAACCATTCCGTGACTCCCGAGCCCAACAGCCCCCAACAGAACCACTTCAGTTTGTCACCAGAAATGAGGCCCATCTGGGGTTTTGTTTGAAATGCTGGATTGAGGCCCTGGTGCCACCAAACAGAGCAGTTGGTGCCAGGGCACAGCAGCACAGCCCAGGCCCCTCAGCCCCCACGTCAGGCTGGGCTCTGACTGCACCAGCACTGCTGCTCTGGCAGCTGTGGCAACACTTCAGCCAGAGGGAAGGGGAAGTGGCTTGTGAAACACCCCAAGAACCGTTAAAAAAAACCAAAAAAAACCCAACAAAACAACACATTAAAAAGCAGAAATGCTTTCCTTTGGTTTTACAAGCAAAGGGCAGGGAAAGCAGCCCCACCAGAGAGCTCAGCTACAGACACAGCCTCGTTTTCTGGGTAGGCCTGCCCAACAAAAGTGTGACCAAACACCTCTTTTTGGCCTTAAAAGCTCAGCAGTGGCCCAGCAAAAGTGGGGCAGGGATGAGAAGCCCACAGAGCAGCACAGCCCCAGCGTGATGTTCCAGTGCTTGCACCCAAACAGCCCCAGAGAGGCACAGAGAGAGGGAGTTTGGGGCTCTTGTGCTGTGTTCCAACACAGCCACAGAAAGCAGGCAGAGCTCGTGGGCCTGGGCTGAGTGAGGCACCTGCAAATCAACAGGAAAGCTTAGAGGAGAGGGGAGTTCCACCTTGAGCCAGCATCTTCAGCCTTGAACTTGAAAGCACCAAGCATCCCTCAAATCACTGCTTTCTGGAAGAGCAGGGTGCTCCAAGTGAGCATTCCTGGCCTGGTCTAAATTCAGGCAAGGCCACAACATTGAAAAAATTAAATAAATAGAGGGGGGAGGAAAAGCCTTTCAGCCAGGTCTGAGTGTCCTAGCAACTTCCTGCAACAAATTTGGGCCAGGGAGGGCTGTGGGAGCAGGGGCTGAATGGACACCCCAGAGCCAGGGAATGGGTTTAGGCTGGCAGGGGCAGGTCTGGCTGGCTGGCAGCCCTCTCTCACCAGGCTGAAAAGCACCAGCCAAGGGAAAAATGGAATGGTAGGGGAATAAAGAACTCAGCCCTTCCCTATCCCCAGAGCTCAGGGAGGCCCAGCACTGCTGGCACTTCCCATTGCAGGAGGAATCCAGCACAACCACGCCAGCAGAGCCAGGTGCTGAGGAGAACCAGCAGCAGCTGGCTCTGCTGGGCACAGCCTCCTTCTCTGCCCCTGCCCACCTCCCCAAATAGCACACAGGTTTTGGCTGAGCAAATACAGGACAGGAGCCCCAGGGACAGGAGCACAGGGAGGTCTCAAGCTGCAGCAAGGGAAATCCAGGCTGGGTATTGGGAAAAAGTTTCTCACAGAAAGGGGGATAAAGCATTGGAATGCTCTGCCTGGGGAGGGGGTGGATTCAGCATCTCTGGGGGTGTTGGAGACAAGACTGGATGTGGCACTCGGGGCCAGGGTTGGGTTGAGGTGTCAGGGTTGGGTTGGACTCGATGACCTTGGAGGTCTCTGCCAGCCCAGTGACCCTGTGAGGTGAGAAATGTCCGGGAGGTTTCCATGTGGTGCCTGGGAAGAGCAGTTTGGGAGGCGGGGATGAGGGAGTGCAGCTGCAGCAGGAACAGAGCCATGGCTCTGCCCTGTGCCAGGGACACGCTGCCCCTTCCAGCCCCAGTCCTGGGGGTGCCACATCCAGAGCCTGCCCTTGGAGGGGGAGCTGCCCCTTCCCCTTGCCACGGGAGCAAAGTGTGCCTTTGCTTTTCGTGCTGAACCTCTTTTCTCTCTGCATTCAGGCCAGGCTGGCAGTGCCACTGGGTGAGGGGACAGCACAGCCACCCCACGCCCCCTCCACAGCCCTTGGGGACCTGAGACCCACCAGCAGAACCCCACACTTACACACAGCACCGCCCCACGGATGACAAAAAGAACCTTTTCTCCCAGGAACCTGGGCTCTCAGGAGACAAAACATCTAAAAAAAAAAATCATCAGATGTGCAGGGGAGGGTTTTTCTGAGCAGCAACAACTGCCACGTGCTGCAGGGTGAAAGGCTGGGCTGAGCTCTCTCTGCCCACAGCTCCCACTGTCAGCAGCACTGCCAAGATCTGGGCTGTGCCACTGAAGTCATTGCCCAAATATTTAGGCCACGGAGAGCTGTCCCTGTCCCCTGTCACACCGAGACAGCCACAGAGCACAGGGCTGAGGCAGGGATGGAGCACCCCGCGTTTCCATGAGTTCAAAGTGAATATCAAGTTTAAAGTTCAGCCAGGTTTAACACTGTTAAGCCTTCCCTCTAGCCTCCTTTCCCAATTTAAAGCATTTTAAGGAAAGCCTTCAGCTGTTCTAAAGGACAAGACCATGACTTGATCCCACATATTTTGTGGCAAATCAGCCCAAACTTCCCCTGCTTTTGTTCTCCTTTCCTTTTCTTGCTCTAAATTAACTCGGCAGATTAACATCTCTCCGTGACACCTTTTCCAGGAATCCCAGGTTAAATGGCAGAATCACGGAACGATTCGGGGTGGAACGCCGACCTTAAAGCTCATTTTGTTCCAACCCCTTGACATGGAACCCCTTCCACCGTCCCAGGTTGGTCACAATTCCATCCAGCCTGGCCTTGGACACTTCCAGGGACCCAGGGGCAGCCACAGCTTCTCTGGGAAATCCATTCCAGGGGCCTGACCGCCCTTCGCAGGGTGGAATTTATTCCTAATATCCTAATATCTTACCCTAATATCACGGATCAAACCAAGAGCTGAGCCTGAATCAGCTGAGGCAACCGAGGCAAAGCCGAGTGGTGCAGGTTGGGGTGATGAGCAGAGAGATCTGCGGGTGCCAGGGATGCTCTGGGGTGCCAGGGACACTCCGGGGCCCACAAACAGCCCCTCTGCTGCCGGGCAGCTGCACAACATCCAACAATCAGCCTTTCATTACCCCAATTTCAAAGCCGCGTTTCTAGTCGGCAGCACGAACAGCACAGCAGATAACCCAAATTTCGCCTTTTTTCAAGCACGCCTTGGAGAAGAAAGGAGAACAACGGCACAAAAGACAGCGCTGGGGACTCGCCGTGGCCCCGGGGCTCGGCGGGATGGAGCTTTTGAAGGCGATTTGAAGAGAATAATGCGGGGAAAAAGAAAAAAAAAAAACAAAAAAAACCCAACCAAACAAACAAACAAA
>VZTR01002657.1:545-51615 GCA_013400775.1 Chaetops frenatus | reverse complement strand
AGGGGCACGGGGCAGGAGGGCATTTCTGCCTCGCTGGGGCTCATTCCTCAGTGCTGCAGATGAAATCCTTGCCCAAAAAGCCAGCCCTGCTCCCTGTCTGGAAGCAGTTTTTTTGGTTTCTTGCCAAGAATCCTCCACGTGAGGCTCTTTGCAACCCCTCACCCCCTGGTTCAGTGCATCCTCACCTCATATATTTGAATTTATGTATTTTATATATATAATATATNATATATAATATATATCTTTCAATCTGTTTGAAGATGTTTTCAAGATGTTTTTGTGGGCCCCCCCAAAGGTGCTCCATCTCAAACTCCTCCCACAGGTTTCCTCCACTGGCCCAGATTTAAGGGTGGCAGAATCAGTTCTGGCTGAAGATTTTATTATATTTTTAGCAGGGGCAGTTTGTCCTTTGTGTTTGCACCCGGGGAAGTTTGACTGAAATTCTGGAGCTGGTTCAGCTCTTCCTCTGCACTGCACTGGAGGAGATTGAAGAGGACTGAAAATAACTGTTAAAAGTGACACCTTCAAAAGAAAAAAAAATGTGTTTTTTTTTTTTCCTCAGTGTTTCTGGTTTGTTGGAAAAGTCCCTTTTTTTTTTTTTTTTTTTCCCTCCAGTGATGGGGTGGGAAAGAAAAAAAGAAAACAGGAAGAGAAGACAGGCAGAGACAGCAATGAGCATCCTCACATTTTCTCTGTGCAGAAATCACACGTGGCTCCCCCATAAATCATCTTATTAATACTGTCCATGAATTCTGAGCAGCATCTCGTGTCTGCTAATTGCCTGTGCAGCCTGACTGGGAGCAGTGGGCATTTCAAATGAAATAAATCCTGCTAATTATTGCTCTCAGCTGCGGGCAGGCGATGCCTGAGAGCTCCCTGCTCTCCTCAGGGGGAGTTTTATGGCTTTCTCTGGGATGGGATGGACCTGAATGAGGATCAGATCCTGCTGCTTTGCCACCCACTGGGCTGGAATGCTGTGGGGAGGGAAGAGGGGTGGTAAAACCAGGATTATCCCTAAAGCTCAGCTTTGGTGTTGGGCATGACCTGCAGCTCTGCTCCGGAGCAGGAGCTCAGCCCAGGGGCAACACTGGGGGTGTCCCCGTGGGATTTGGGGAGGAAGGGGAGAAGCCAACCTTGGACACGGGAAAGGAACTCTCAGAGGAGGAGCTGGAGCTGCTGGAGAGAGGCCAGAGGAGGCAGCAGGATGAGCAGAGGGATGGAGCAGCTCTGCTGGGAGGAAAGGCTGGCACAGCTGGGATTGTTCAGCCTGGACAGGAGAAGCTTTGGGGTGAGCTCAGGGTGGCCTTGCAGGGCCTGAAGGAGCCCCAGGAAAGATGGAGAGAGACTTTATACAAGGGATGGAGGGACAGGATACTGGGAATGGCTCCCCACGGCCAGAAAGTAGATTTAGATGGGATTTTGGGAAGAAATCCTTCCCTGTGAGGGTGGGGAGGCCCTGGCACAGGAATTGCCAGGGAAGCTGTGGCTGCCCCTGGATCCCTGGCAGTGCCCAAGGCCAGGTTGGAGCAGCCTGGGACAGTGGGAGGTGTCCCTGCCATGGCAGGGGGTGGAGTGAGGTGACCTTTAAGGTCCCTTCCACCCAAAGCATTCCATGGCTCTCTGGCAGCAGTTTTGGAGCCTGGCTGGTGCCGTGTTCTCCCAGGACATCCTGGAGCTCTGTGGCTCCGTGCTCTGTTTCTCAAGCTTTAGCTCAGGAATTGCCAAAAAAAAAAAAAAAAAAGAATTTAGTGGGAACGTGTTTTATCAGCACCTTGGTGAGGGGGGAAGTTCTGATGGTGCCACGAATAAAGGAACTGCTGGAGAAGGGACAACACAAACCCCCAAAGCTCTGCAGGTGCCACCAGCACAGAAACTCCACACTTGCCTCCAAAATACCCTCTAAAAATCCACTGTGAAACAGGGAGTGCTGGGGAATGGAGGGAAGGGCACAGCAAGACCAAATGACCCAGTTGGGGTTAATGAACCTGTAGGGAAGGAGACAGGGAATCTGCTGGTGCCGGGCACTGTCCCAGCACACCCTGAACCCTGCAGCAGCAGCAGCAGCAGCAGCAGCAGCTCCCTGGCTCCCTGCAGGATGCAGCAGCGTTCTGGCATTTCCTGCGGGTGGGAGAAGCAGGAGCTCCCCGTTATTGTCTGGATGTGAGCGCTGCTTGGTGCTCCTCGTGTTCTTTCCAGGCAGGAAATCGGTGTTCCAGGGCTGTTCCTGAACATTTCCACCCTGAGCAGAGCATCTCCACCTGCTCCAGGGGCACGTTTAGCAAGGAAACCACGAGGAGCTGAGGGAGATCTCCTCCAGCTTTCTGTCCCTCAGTGTCACCTCCAGCCCTGTGTCCCTCACTGTCACCCCCAGCTTTCTGTCCCTCAGTGTCACCCCCAGCCCTGTGTCCCTCACTGTCACCCCCAGCTTTCTGTCCCTCAGCATCCCCAGGACTGAGCTTGGTGTCACCCCCAGCCTCGTGTCCTTCAGCATCCCTGGCACTGAGCTCGGTGTCACCTCCTGTGGATGCTGCACAGGTTTAGAGCAGAGGGAATCTCAGCCCAAAGCCATGGAGCAGAGTTGGAACATTCCCAGACTGCAAAATTAGGATATTCCCATACACGGGATCAAAACAACCCGTGTTCCCAGGGCCAGCTTTGTGTCAACATAAAAGCGAGACTGATAATAGCCCACACCTGCAAGGACAGCACGTGAGGGTTTTTCTAACCGGGTTAAAGTAATTGTTTATACCTTTTTACCTGTGTTGTGTTAGAGTTTTATCCAACGGGAATTTGTTTTCCACAGTCTACCTTATATATTGGCGGATTTCTCAATAAAGAGAAGNTCAGTGTCACCCCCAGCTTTCTGTCCCTCAGCACCCCCAGGACTGAGCTGGGTGTCACCTCCTCCCTGAACTGCCCCTCCTGTCCCCTGCTCCTCCCAGTGCTGCCCCACTGGTGTGACTGGGGCAAAACTGGGCTCTGTCCTAGGCTGGGTCACTCCCAGGGGCAGCTCCTGCTCCACATCCCCCCAAATCCCTGCTGGAGGAGGGCTGAGGGGCAGCCCAACAACAGGAAACTTCATTAACGAACCCCCTCCCCCTAATTAAGGCCACGTGGAGGAGAGAAGGGAGGAGAGGCAGTTTTGTCTCTCTTGGTAAATATTGACTGTTCAGCCCATGGATTTATTCCCAGGACACCACGGAGCCCCCTCCAAACGCTGCCACTGGAGCTTCCCAGAGGGAGTGGGAAGGCTGCAGCAGGAGGGAATAATTAAATTAGAGAATTCCAGCCTCCAGGGGCCTCCCCATGCCTTGCAGGGAGGCTGGAATCCCAAAGCTGCTCCGAGTCTGGGCTTGGAGCAACCTGGGGTACTGGGAAAATGTCCCTGCCCATGGAAAAAGTTTGGAGCAAGAAGGTCCCTTCCACCCCAAAGCACCCTGTGATTCCATGGAAGGGCTGCACACAAGGATTTGCACCTTATATTTCATGTACATTTGTTTAAAAAAGGGGATATGGATAAATTAAAGACATTATGTGCACACACTCCCATCTAAAAGGAACAAAAATTATGTGTTTTTTTATACCTGTAAGGGGAAAATTTCCAGGAAGATCACACCCTTGTTTGTTTGTGACTCACATCCCAAATTCACAGTGAAATGATCCTAATTTCTTGACTTTTATGTAAAAAAAAAAGGAAATATTTAGCTGTGGCCTACAAAGAATAATTCCTACTCCTCTGATACCTCTGGTAGTTAATCAAGGCTATAAAAGTGCTGACCTGAATTAAGACAAAGTGTCAGGGAATGTAATTACAGGACAATTACCCAGATCCATTATTTTTGTTCAGCAAGGAGCTGATCCCCAGAGCCAGGCACATCTCCAGGCCCTGCATTCTCCACGGATTTCACACCTTGTCTGCAAGATAAAACATTGTCACACACCCAAAATTCACATTAAAATGTGTCCCTCAAGGGTATCAGAGGTAATGGAGGAACTGGAGAATTCCAGCTCCCAACCAAAAGCCCCACTAAGGAAATTTAAGGAGGAAAAGGAACACTGAGTGTATTTCTCAAGGCATGGCAAGGCTGGGATTATTTTTATTTTTTAAACACAGGGGGGAGAAAATTTAATTTTTTTGTTGTTTTGTTTTAAATACAGGAAATTTACACAGAGTTTCCACTGGAAGTTCAGGGTGGTTTGCTCTCAGCAGCGAAAGATCTTCCCTAGGATAAAAAATTTTTAAAATCCCATAATTTATCAGTCTAGAGACAACCTGTGAGGTGTTAATAAAGTACCAGATAAAAATCCATGAAGTTTGGAAGTTACTCAGTGTTCAAAGCAGGATAAAACTGGAATTCTGGAATTCTTCCCTGACCAAGGAAGGGGAAAAATATTAAAAAACCTGTTTTACACACAAAAAAACCAAATATTCCTAAAAGTGAAGAGGGGGAAAAAAACCAGCCCCACCCCTGGAACCCCCCACCCCCCAATCCTGGGTGTTCCCTGGGGCAATCCCAAACCCAGCCCCATGGAATGGGAAGGTCAATCCCACACACCAACGCACACACCAGGAGTTTTACCATAAAAATGAAGGTATTTATTCAAGAAGTACAAATTTGATGGTACCAGCCATCTTTGAAAGCCATTCCCATGAGGCAGAGAGGACACAGAGCCGAGTCCCTGGCTCAGAGCACACGGAAGCCAAGTGCCACCAAGGGCCACCAAGGGCCACCAAGGGCCACCACCGCCGTCCAGCATTGCTCACATCCACCTCTTTTCAAACATTCCCTGGACTTGAGAGGCACAAATAAGGGTTTTAAGCCAAGTTTGTTGTTTTAATAAAGCCACCAGCTCCGATTTCTTTTGTTTTCCATGGCCTTAAATTGTCTCCGGCCTTTGGAGCTGATTCCGATTTCCTAACGGGAAAAAAAAACAAAAACCAAAGGGATCTGGGAATGAGCAGGTGCAGGATTTTCTGGAGCTCCAGATGAACAAAAGGTTTAAGGCAGGAGTCAGGGTTTGAAGTTGTCTCTTTGCCCCTGTGGCTCTGACTGAATGGTTTTCGTGTGGAAAATGTACAAACCCAGAGTTGCTCTGGATCGAGCCCCGGAGCAGGGCCCTGCTCCGAGGGCTGGGATATGATTTTCCATGGAAAAATCCAGCAGACACGTTGGTTAAAAGTCTCAAAGTCCACCTGAAGAAGCCTGATGGTTGAGATATTTCATTTTCCAGCTGCCTGCCTGGTGTAGGCTCAGTGAAGGGTCTCCCTTGGGAAGGAGAGCTCCGACTCCGTCCCCACAGAGCGTCCACGCCGATGGGATTTGGGAGAGGAGAGGCACCTGCAGGACACAGCAATCCCAAACAATTCCTGGGAAGGGAAATCTTGGAGCAGATTCCTGTATCCAATCCTGAACCCCAGCAGTGTTTGTGGCTGCAGGACATTCATCATTTGGGGAGGAAACACAAATGTGGATGCTGGGAAATCCAACTCCGAGGCTTCCCAGGGAATCTGCAGTCCAGTGGAGTTTGGAGCAGGGTTTGCTGTTTTCCAAGGGAAAAAAAGCTCATCCCCACAGCCAAGGCAATTTTTTTTAAAAACACCTTTCTCAAACACCTTTAATCCCACTCCAGAAGAGTCCAAGCTGTCCCAGAGCTTCCAGCCACAATCCAGGAGGGACTTGATTACAGGGAAGGGCAAAGGCAAAACAAAACAAAACAAAAAAAGCCCCTTTATCTAACAGAGACTACTTTCACTTCAAAGTAACAGGATCTGAGCAGCACAGGGAAAAAGCTAAAAAAAAAAAAATTCCATATTTTTTTTAATGTAAACATTCTCTGCATAAGGTGCAGGGTCTTGGATGTCTGTACAGGAACATGGAAAAGTTTGGAAAAGAGAGCTCCAGAGCCAGAATTTCTGAAGCATCACAGACATGGAGAAACGTTCAGCATTCACTTTGTCAACACCTACACAGCAAAAATGCTTCCAGAACTCCATGGCTAAAAGCATCCCACCATTGTAACAAAGAGTATTTTCGTATTTTTAATACTTTCAACAGAAGATTTTACATTATTTACTAGCAATGGATATATATGCAGAAGCACATCACACTACAGCAATATTTTATCAAGTTATCATTGACCTTCACCAAACATTATGCACAGTTGCTCCAAAGATTCCCTCTTTCCTCTCCTCCCCAAACTTTCTGTGGAAGGCAAAGAAAAGCTTGGGTTGGTTTGGTTGCTCCTGGGCTGAGGTTTTTTTTGGTGTTTTGCACCCCAAATTTAGGGTGTTTATTAAAAACCCAACTTATTACACCACCAACTCATACCACTTCATTTCCCAAATTATTCCCCAGCTCCAGAGAAGCAAAGGCTTTCAGAAAATGGATCCCAAGCTGTGTTTTGTGCAGAGAACCCCAAAAACTGCGATGCACCAAGGCAGGCAGGGACATCTGGGGGGCTCTGAATGCAGAGCTGTCCCTGGGGTGGGGAAGAAGACCCTGAGCATCCTTTTGCAGTGCCCCAAACGGACCTGCAGCACAGCTGGGGATTTTTTGGGGCTCAGGGGTTTGTGCCTCTCTGCCCTTCAAGCTGTTCAGGAGTGGGACTTTGATCAGGTCCTCACTTCTGGCTCAGCAGAAGTGACAAGGAAGAGTAGAAAAATCTGAGCTGTGTCAAACAGAGCTGGCACTGACAGGGTAAAAAAAGGTTCTCCTGGCATCAGTTCCCAGCCAGAGCTGAGCAGGGATGGCACCGAGGGCTGAGGAGGGAAATTGAAAAAGCCCAAATTGATTTCTCCTCATTTGGGTGGTGTGCATTAAAATCTTGCCACATCCCCAGGGTTTGAGGGTGGGGACAGCACCCCAAGGGCCAAAACCCAGCCAGGCCACGCTGCCAGCACCCTCCTGCTGCAATCCAGGGGTTCTCCATCCCCTCCTGGGGTTCTCCATCCCCTCCTGGGGTTCTCCATCCCCTCCTGGGGTTTATCCATTCTCTCCAGGGGTTCTCNGCCACGCTGCCAGCACCCTCCTGCTGCAATCCAGGGGTTCTCCATCCCCTCCTGGGGTTCTCCATTCCCTCCTGGGGTTCTCCATCCCCTCCTGGGGTTCTCCATCCCCTCCTGGGGTTTATCCATCCCCTCCTGGGGTTCTCCATCCTCCCCCCAGGGGTTCTCCATCCCCTCCAGGAGTTCTCTATCCCCTCCTGGGGTTCTCCATCCCCTCCTGAGCAGCCACCAGGCCCCACTGGTGAGCCCCTGGTTAGTGCCACTTCAGCCATGCCCTGCACTCAAATAAATTTCCCTCCCTCAGGGAAAATCCCCTCTGCCCCAAAACTCATCCCACACTCCCAGCCCCCTCCCCTGCTCTGCAATCTGCAGCAAAACCCAACTTTTAGGGCAAACTCAAGGCATTTGAGACACAAATATTCCCTGTTATGTCACAATTTCCAGTTCTCTACGTGGCCCTGTCAGCCATGTGCCTTTACAGCTTGTTACTGGTATTTTTTAACAGGTATTTTGAAATTTTAAATTCTTTCCTAATAGAAATCTTGTAAAATTGTGTTTCTGCAGGGTGTGTGCTCAGTACTGCTGTCACTTTATACAGAGAGGGTCAAAGTCTTCACTGCCACCTCTAAAAGCTTTTTACCACTGAATTCTTTCAGGTTTTGATATGTGATTCAGGAGGGGGAGGCTGCTAAAGAGAATTTTGCTGAACAAAGCCTCTGTTCTACTCAGAGCCCACTCACAACATGGCCTTCAGAGCATCACCTTTCTCCCTGCCATGAAAGCAATGAATATAAAACATGATCATCTGCAACAGTGTCATAAAACTGAGCCTTTGCCAGCTCAGAGAGAGGAGAGGGAAAGGAAGAGCAATCCCAGCCCCTCCATCTCAAACTCAGCACCTGCTGATAACTGCCTGAATGAAAATAGTGAAAATTAAAACAAAAAACAAACAAACAAACAAAAGCCCTGCAAAAACAGAAAAGTGGTGTTTTAAGTGTTCACAGCTCCTGGTTTGCTCCTCCTCAACCCATCACAATTTCCCCCCTTCCAGGAGGGACTGCAGGGAAATGACACCATAAAGAGCATTTTTCCAGATATATAAATTATGCCTTATAAGACAAGTAGTGTCTTCCTGACATCAACCCATCCTCTGCCCAGAGAAAACCCAGGAGAGATTTTTGACTTGTTTATGCAGCAAATATTTTCCCCTCCCCTGGAATGCAAAAGATTCAGCTGCAAAAAAACCCCCCTCAAGTACAGTAAATCAAATTTGCCTTTAAAAAAACTCCACAACAGAAAACTTGTTCTAGGTTAGGATTGATCAGCTCACTTTCACCTTTAAAAATCAAGGAAAAAGAAGAAGAAAAAAAAAAAAAAGGCAAAGCAAGTCACTTTGGTGATTATGAGAACAGGGGACTCATTTTCCTTCCCACAGCTCTGCCACTGCATTTCAGGCATCCTGTACCCAGTGGAGCTGTCAGAAACCCACGGGTCTGATACAAAATAAAGACAAAAAAAAAAAAAAAAAAAAAAAACAATAGTGGGGGGGGGGGGAAAAAGCAAAAAAAAAAATAAAATAAAGCTGTAGTTGGGTGGGGTGGGAAATGCAAACAAAATGTGGCTCTGTTTCCCAACCATCACTGAAATTCTGTTTCCACCTGCTGGGATGTCCCTGACCACCCTGACTGTGGTGCAAGAACTCCCTCAGAGTTTCTGAGTGCCAGAAATTTGATTTCTATGGAATTACTGAAGGAGAAGAAGTAACAAGTTTAAAATTGTTCAGGTAACCCCTCAGTTGCACTTAATTCACAGAGGGAAGACAGAAACCAGGAAAAATCTGCTATTCCCAAATTAACAGAACATTCAGCTTTGAAAGAAGTGATTTCAGTGATGGCTTAAACCCCAAGCAAACAGAAATGATGATGAAAGAGCAGGGCCTTCATCTCCACCAAAGGCAACACCAGGGGTGCAGAGCAGCAGCTGGGAGCAGCTCCAACTGGGGGGGGAGCAAACTGGATCCCCCAACCCCAACATTCTCTGATTTTTGAGACTACAAAAGGATTTGTCACCTGCTGCAAGGGCCCCTGTTCCATTCTGAAGGGAGAGCAGTGGCTGGGGGAGCCCAGGGCTGGGCTCTGTGCTGCTCAGGACACCTCCAGCTGTCCTGGAGAGTCACCACAGCTCCAACACTGCCTGCCAGTGACACCCCAAAAGCTGGGAACTGTGTGCTGTTGCATCCTCACCATTCTCCACGCTGTGTGCCCTCGAGGGAAGCTGCAATCCATCACACCAGGGAGGAACTGCAGGGTGCCCTGGCCAGGGGATGCTGCGGGACAGAGGGGCTGCACCTGACAGCACATTTCCTCACCTGAGCACAGCCTCTCTGGGATCTGAGGGACACGAATTCAGCAGGCACAGGCTCAGGTGCCCACGAGGCAGGAAACTGAGGCAGAGTCAGTGCTGGAGCAGGAGAATGACAGTACAGTACAGAGCAGGCAGGGCTGAGTTACTGCCTGGGGCTCGGAGCCAGCGGTGGCACAGGGCTGCTCTGCCACCTTGGAATGTACAATTGCTCGGTCTGAGCAGCACCAGGAGCTGCCAGGGAGCAACCCCAGCCCAGCCCCACCGGCCAGGGCTGGCTGTGCCTCAGCAGAGCCCGGGCACACCCCCGAGGGATGCCCCTGAGCAGCTCCTTCCTGCAGGAACTGGGTGTGCTGCTGATATGGAACTGGATACATTGATTCGCTTTGAAGTTGGTTTTTCAAATAAAAGTGCTCTCTGTTGCTCCGGCCTCATGGATCAGGACACCACTGACAGTTTCAGGATCATTACATATCTGTTTGAAGTGAACAATCTCTTCCCTCCCTCTTCTCCCTTCCCTCCCTCTGCCCTTGCCCCGCTCCTCCTGCTGTCGTGCTCAGTACGAGATCAAGCAAACCCCAGAGGTCAGGTGACATTTTCACATTTTTGCAGATCTCCATCACAGATGGAATTTTTGCTGGTCATTCCTTTGCAACCCATCCACAAGCAGGAGGGGGGGGAAGGGCAGGCCAACCCCCCCAAAAAAAAGAAAGAGAGGGCAGTGAAAACAAACCCCACAAGAGAGACGCAGGAAGAGAAGAACCAACCAACCAACCAACCAAACGAGCAGAAAAATCAGTTTTCCACCGGGGTGGGATTTGCTAAGGGCTGGCTCACAATGACTTGCACCACGTAGTCCTTTGGGATTTTCAACTCCTCCAGTTTCATTTTGTCTGCCAGGGGCCTCCCAGAGAAGAACCAGCGTTGGCTGCCCGGCTCCACTCCCTCCACGGCGTGCAGCCTGCGCTTCATGTGGTACACGGTGTCCATGCTGCGCACCTGCAGCTTCAGGTCTTTGCCCGTGGACAGGCGCAGGCGGAGCTGGCACTCGTGCCCGGAGTTGGGAGGGGGCTCAGGAATATCCAGAGTCTCCAGGTCACCCTTCTCCTCGATCATGTTGATGGGGGGGGCGAGGCAGTAGACAGGGAGCTGGTAGCGGTTGCCCAGTTCATCGTAACACTCTGTAAGAGCACCTTTGGGAGAGAACAGGGGCAAAGTCAGCTTAGCAGTGTCCCAGGTGGCAATGCCAGGTGTAACAAACAGTCTGTGTTCTATTCCCATCTGCTCAAAGCAGCTGGGGCAGGGTTCTTTATCTCTCCCACACCCATCCTTCCCCCCGGGGACATCTCTTCTCTTCATGGGCCATTGGCTCTCCCTGCAGGGCTGATCCAATTCCATCATTCCCTGGGGAGATGCTGCACTCAGGGGGGAGGAGCCCAGCATCCCCACCTGGATGGAATGGGAGGCTCAGGGAAGCTCAGGCAGCCCTTTCCCACTGCATTCCCAGAGGAAGAGCAGACCCTTCCACGCTGCCACTGCAGCTGCAGAGGAAAACTCCACCCTTCTCCAGGATCCCTGCTCCACCAAACCCACCCCTGGCCCTGCAGCAGGGCTGCAGCCACCACCTCCTGGCCCTGCTCCCCACACCCTGACTGACAGGCTGCCAGCCTGGATCCTGACTCTGGCACTGCTTTGTACCTCTGCATTTCATTTTCATTTTCCTCTTAAAAGAACTGTTACTCCTATCCTCATCTCTTTGCCTGAGAGCCCCTTAATTTCAAACTTATAATAATTGGGAGGGAGGAGCTTGACATTTTCCACTCCTGCCTTCCTTAGCACACACCTGTCTTTTCAAACCAAGACAAACAGTTTAACAGAAGACACCAAATTAGAGCTCTTAAACTCTCTGATGCTCCTTACCTACCTCTAACACAGTGAGAAACCAATATAAAGTGAGAGAGGGATGCACTTATTCACACTGGCAAAGAGTATCAGAGCAGCAGAAGCAATACATAGAAAAATATGTGATAAATATCCAAACACTGCCTCATCACCAGTTTAACAACCAGAGAGAAAAAAAAATCAGCTTCCTTGTCCATACTGTCACTTCTGCAAACATCTACCCCTACATATTTCATATTTCACACTGGAGTGGTTACTCTGGGAAATTTTACCTTGCTGGCCAACCACCCAAGAGGTGAGGTCTGAATTAAACCCTTAAAGGACCAGACAGAAATCATCCAAAATCATCAATGCCCCATCTTTGCATATGGAAACTTGAGATAAAAGCATCCCCTAAAAGCCAAACACTCCCTCCCTCCAGAAAAAGCAGGACAAACTCCCAAAGCAGGGAGCAGGGATGGGGATGTGCTCCCTGGGTGATTTAAGGAGGAAATTTTTCAGCAGCAGCCTGGCCAAGGTTCAGGAGAAGCAAATGCACCCAGCAAAAGGCACTTGGATGAATTCCAGCACTGACCCCCAGCTGAGGGAATGCAGGAGAGCACCGTGAAAGGAGCATTTTGTAACTTCTTCTCCAACATCCCCAAATTGCTGCAACGGTTTTGGAAGGGCTGGTGTTTTAGTGAGCACTGCCAGGAGAAACAAACAGGGCCACCCAAGTCTGGGGCTCCATCACCACCACAGCAACAACACCCAGCACGGATTCTGTATTTCCACAGCGTCTCTGACTCCCACATTCAAAGCCCTGGAGTGTCAGGAGGGGTTTTGATTTCCCCAAACTCCCCTGGGATAATCCTGGATAAGCAGGAATTCTAACACACGCTGGAGTATCAACCTAAAGCTGAGTTTTTCACAGAGTAACTTTATAAAATAAATTCCACTTTATAAAATAGATTTTATTGTATAAAAGTGATTTCAAGTACTACCCTGGAAAAGCAGCAGCACATTTTCTGTGCTGTTTTAAGAATTCAAGGGGAGAAAAAGGCAGAAAGCAGAGCCTGGGAAGCTGAGGATGCTGCATCCCAAATCCCAGCAGGAATCCCTCCTCCCTGTGGTTAAATCCCCTCTCCCCATGTCTGGATTTACCTGTAGAACCAATTTCCACATTTTTGCCCCTAGAGGGGGCACAGTCATTTGCCAAATTACCCATCCTTGTGGAGCTGGCAATGTTTGAAGAGGAGCCAAGTCCTCGAGCTACTCATTAATATTAAATATCTCTCTGATTCTGTTCTGCTCACAACAGCCAAGTTCTCCTAGTTAGAAACTACGAGGTTTTTTTAGTTAGAATTTTTTTTTTCATGCTGACACTGAATTGTCTTAAACTTTTCTGTTTGATCAGCAAAATTACCACGATATAAAATTATAACTCAGGGAAAAATGGTGTCATTCAGCCCAGTGTAACAGCAGCATCTTCTGCTGGAAATCTTTTGGACAGAAATCCCCTTTTTTTATGGATAATTTGCGTTGGTGAAAACACACAGAGGAAATCAATTAAAAGATCAGTGTTTTAGGCTTTCTGTCTGTAAAGGTAGCACCAAGGCAGCTGTGCCCTGAGATTTATGAGAGAAAAAAATAAAAAAAGAAAATAAAATTATATAATTACATCAACTCATTACAGTGTTTTACGATTAATGAATTTCAGAGCAAACCAACTTTTATCAAATTTGGACCCAAACCCTCTTATGGTTCTTTGTCATTTGCAGACCCAAGCCTGAAATTCCCACACTTCAGTTTTATTTTATAACATTCATTTCACTCCTCATTTATTTGCTGAATGTCACAGGACTAAATTCCAGACATAGAAACAAGTTGGCTGCTAAAAAAAAAAAAGCCAAAATCCAAACCTCAACAGCCTTTCAATGTAGCTGAAGCAGCTAAAATTTCTTCCAAATCCATGTATCTTAACAAGAATACATCAGCTTTAGAAAGCACCTCAAAGAGTTAATTTTAAATAATATGGGAGGAGTTTGCTGAGGAATTTCTTCATCATTTATCTAGCTGCCCAGCTGAACTAACATCGAGGTCAAAGTTTATGCTATAAACACTGGATTCCTTAATCATCATCAGATAAGCAATATTAAAACAAATCCTCTCAAACAGCAGCTAATGTGGAGGTCTGCAGCTAAAAAAAACCCAAATACATAGAAAAAAGACACAGCAGAAGAAAGGTCTTGCCAATAAAGCCCCACAGTCCCATCCCAGACTGAGAAATGGTTTATAAGAAATTGTTCATGTAGGAACAGGTTCTTGCAAACCTCACCAGTAATCCCAGTCTTCCATTCAATCAATCTCACCAATCTCACCAGGCAGGTGGCAGCTTTTCACCAAGGCACCACAGGAAATCAAACATCCCAACCAGAAAACATTTCCTACTCTTGCTGTTCTAACTGAAAATCACCAGAAATCCAACACCCCAACTAGAAAACACTTCCCACTGTTGCTGTTCTTAGTGAAAATCACAGGGAATTAACCATCCCAACCAGAAAACACTTCCCAATGTTACTGTTCCAACTGGAAATCACAGCAAATCCAACATCCCAACTAAAAACCCTTCCTACTGTTGCTGTTCTAAGTGTAAATCACAGCAAATCCAACATCCCAACCCGAAAACACTTCCCAATATTGCTGTTCTAACTGAAAATCACAGTAAATCAAATATCCCCAACTAGAAAACACTTCTAATGTTGCAGTTCTTACTGAAAATCACCAGAAATCCAACATCCCAACCAGAAAACATTTCCCAATGTTGCTGCTCTTACTGAAAATCACATTTCTGATCCTTCCTGCAAGATAATTCAACTTGGACCACATTTAGCTGGAAGGGGCACTAAAAGAATATCAAGCTTTAATGAGAAAGTGGAAAACAAGAGAGAAATAAATAATTTTTTTTAGGTTTTTCTCTTCTTTAGGCAGGCAGCACAGGAAGAAAAGGCAGCCCAGAGGTGCTCAGAGCTGCAAGGAAACAACCTTGCCAAAAATCCCAACTGAGCCTGATTTCCCTTCCCTGCTCCCCTTTTCTTCCCCAAACCAGAGCAGGTTCAGATGCCAAAATTTCAAGGATTGGAGTTTTCACTGCTGGATCACCCAAAGAAACCCCTGGAAAGGGCAGATTTGGGAGGAAAGCAGCAGGAAGGAAGGGTGGCAGAGAGGAAGCTACAATGCAAAAACAAGAGCAGATGGGATTATTTTAATATTTCAGAAGTAACACCGGCTTGGAGAGTGAGGAGTTCTGGAAGGAGCTACAAGGCAGAGCTTCTTGCTGGTTGTTATCCAGGTAGGAGACAGCTTGAGAATTTCAGAGGGAAAAATAAGCAGATGTGATCATCAAGCATAAGGAACAGGAACATTTTGAAATTAATTGCCTTGCCAGCCACAAAAACTTTGCTTTATGACGATTATGAGGATATTTCACTGGATTGGGAAGGGAAAAAACACTAAAAAAAGTGGTTCAAATACTGCTTCCACCCCTAGGCAGTTCAGAGTCTGGACTTATCCTCCTGCAGGACCAATAATTTAAGAGATCTCAATGACAGGAAGGTCAAGTTTGCAGGAATTATCAAGTCAAGCAAATATGGCCACACTCACCTGAAAATATGAAAAGCTTCAATGCATTTGAAATGGCATTTTGGCATTTCCTAAGCTGTACACCATTCTCAGGAAAAGCAGGAAAATTCTTGTTTTCTGTTCATAAGGTGCCTTCTACTTTAAGTTACAGAGCAATTTTGAGGAGCACTGCTCAGAAACACCCAAAACTTAAGAACTGAGCAGATTTCCATTTTTTTTTTTTCTTCCCTCAGACAAATTTGCTGCAGGAAGAGAAATCAAGACAACACAACCCAAAATGTAGCATTGCAGTGAGACTCAGCTGATTTAAGGAGACTCTCTGTGTGTAACACATTTGCCCAAGGAACAGCTGGTTCAGTTGTTTTTCTGACTGAAAATCTCCACTCCAAACCCAAGCTGAGCCTGGATTGCTGAATAAATTGGGAATAGTAGAGCTTTCACCTGTGGAGTATTGATTTGAACCCAATATAAACCACTAATGCCTGAAATTCAGCAGGAAATCAAAGGGGTCTCTGGGTATTACAGCAAAGATGAGGCAGAAAAGCTGAATTATCTTTCCATCTTTATGAGCTGCTGATTCCAGGTCTGAGCTGGGAAATACAAGATTTTTATAAGGAAAAAAGTCCCTGTGCTGATGTCAGGAGCAGGTGGGAGAGGTGGAGGGTGGCTCCTGCAGAAGGGGAGCAGGGCTGGCACAGGAGCAAACACGCAGGGCTTTGCTCCACTCACCTCCAGGCAGCCCAAACTGGGAGGAGTTCACACCAAAAAGCTCTTCCTGACTGAATCCCAACAGAAACTGCTCAATTCATCCCTGCAAGTGTCCAAAGCTGCTGTCACCAGCAGGGTTTTCCCATTTTCCAGAAGGAAATGTGTGGGAATCCACTGTGCACAGAGGACAAAAAGGCAGCTACAAGAATTAATGGTGTAGGGGAAACACTTGATAATAAACCACACTAAATTTCCATGGGTAATGTAAATTTGAACTGCCAGAAACCTCCCTGGAAGTGACCAAAGCTACAGTCAGCAAAGTGGTTTTCCCATTTTCCAGAGGGAAATGTGTGGGAATCCAGTGCCTTGCACTGTGCACAGAGGACAAAAAGGCAGCTACAAGAATTAATGGTGTGGGGGAAACATTTGATAATAAACCACCTCCTGTGCTTCTTCCACACTAAATTTCCAGGGGTTATGTAAATTTGAACTGCCAGAAAGCTCCCTGGAAGTGTCCAAAGCTGCTGTCACCAGCAGGGTTTTCCCATTTTCCAGAAGGAAATGTGTGGGAATCCACTGTGCACAGAGGACAAAAAGGCAGCTACAAGAATTAACGGTGTGGGGGAAACACTTGATAATAAACCCCCCCTCGTGCTTTTTCCACACTAAATTTCCACGTGTTATGCACATTTGAACTGCCAGAAAGCTCCTGGACAAAGGTGCAACTTGGAATCCTAAGGCAGGGCATGAATGCTCTGCTCCCATCCCCACCCTCCTGTTGTTACCGCAGCTCCTTCCAGAATGGGTTTTGTAGATAATGAGTGTTGAGCATTTAATAATTTTCATTTCAAATCCACTGAAAAACAGCTCTTCCATTATGGGAACATTATTGGTCTGGCTCCAATCCAGGCTGGAGAAGAACTCCCAGGGCCAGCAGGAGATCCCAGTGCTCCAGGAGCTGCCTGGTGAGCAGGACCAGCTCATTCCCACTGGTGGCAACTGGCACAGGACACACAGGAATGGGGCTTGGTGCACTACAAGGGAAAATAAAGAGACTCTGACATCCTTCCCAACCTCAAGGATCCCACCCAGCTGCTTTTCCTGCAGTTACACAGAGCTGTTGGGGTTGGAAGGGACCTCTGGAGATCACCCAGTCCAACCCCTGTCCAGGCAGGGTCACTTGGAGCAGGTGACACATCCAGGTGGGTTTGGGATCTCTGCAGAGAGAGGATTCCACAACCTCCCTGGGCAGCTGCTCCAGGGCTCTGCTACTCTCCACAGAAAGAACTTTTTCCTCGTGGTGTAATTCCAAAATAATACTTTTAAAGAGCAAATCCCAGCTGGAGAATCCAGCCAAAGATCCCTCAGGTGTATCCCAGCCATCCTGCTGCAAACTAAGCACAACTCACCCTAAAAAAAGGGCAGGTTCTTCACTGAACAAGTTGACCAGAGAAATTGTGGATTGGATTCTCCAAGTGTCCAGAGCCAGGTTGGAAAAAGCTGGGATAGTGGAAAAAGCTGGAAGGTGTCCCTGCCCATGGCAGGGGGTGGGACTGGATGAGCTTTAAGATCCCTTCCAACAGAAATTTTGGGAAAAGCCTCCTGCACATTTGCCCTGTGCATCACTGGGCTTGCTGATCCTCTCCCTTCATCACAGCAGAGCACCAGCATCACCTCATTCATTAGCACTAATTAACTAGGCTGAAGGTGAAAGATAATTAACACAATCTCCTAAAATAAAGACATTTCTGCACTGGATAAACTGAGCCCCTTTAGTCCAGATTTTAGCCACAGTTGCTGGGTGTGCATCCCTCACTGTGCCTGATGTGCTGGAGCAGGGAGAGCACAGGGATCAGCAAAGGGAACAAGGATGGGACACTTTGGAAAGGAGAATTCTTGTGGAAAGGGGTGCTCAGGGCCCTGCACCAAACTCCTCAAAATTCCTTTTAGAAGTCCACACTAAAGTCAACAGCAGCAGTGGCCATCCTGTCAGAAGAGCTGGAATCTGTCACCCCACTTTGCTCACCTGATGGTGGGACTGGATAAAAAACAGGGAAGAAGGGACCTACACCTGAAATCTCCAAATGTGACAGCAGTGTAACTTTACACACGAGCTAATCCTTCCCTAACACAGCTTTACCAGTGCTCAAATTCCTCCAGTCTGTGCAGATCACTGGCTTTGAAAAATAAAGTAATTATGCATTAATGCTTGATAGTTGTCATGTTAACAACACCATATGTACTGCCACTTCCATCTCCCTGTAAAACTTGGATCTAATATTGCATGGAAGCAACAGCTTCCAAGAGATATTCCGTCAGGGTTCAAAGATGACAAGTCATTTTACTAATGAAGTATTCATCTACTACTCTGCTTTGCATGTCATGAAAATAGATGCCTGTCTAGACAGGCTTCTTAGATAAAAATTTAAAAATAAAATAGTTGGTAGAAGAGTTTCTCTGTGTACCCTCTTCATTTACATTTGCTGTTCTGCATTATTCAGCTTCTTCAAGGGGCTGGAAGGTTTTGGAGGAGAAGAAAAAAGCAGAATATCATCATCACCTGAGGCTGCACTGCATCCCTCCAAGCACAGCTCCCCTGGCAGTGTTTAAAGTGCCCAGGTCACCTGTTCAGAGTGAGGCTGAACTCAGATTTACAGAAGTTGTCACTGCCTTGGTTAGCATTGATTTTTTTAGTCTGCTGTTCCCATAAATCCAGAGTGAACACCTGGCACTCAGCATCCCAAATCCCATAATTAACGTGGCTCCAATGGAAAACCAAATGGGAGGTTCAAAAAAAGCATTTTATACAAGTGATAGAGCTTTCCTTTTTCTTGCCAACCACAGGCACACACAGATTTAGTCCCTGGAAATCTATAAAGTGTCACCTCCAGCTCTTCCTTGGGCACCTCCAGGGATGGGCACTCCCAACCTCCCTGGGCAGTTCCAAGGCCTGAGCATCCTTTCCATGGGGAAATTCCTGCTGCTGTCCAAGCTGAGCCTCCCCTGGCCCAGCCTGAGGCCGTTCCCTCTCCTCCTGTCCCTGTTCCCTGGGGGCAGAGCCCGATCCCCCCTGGCTCCAGGTTCATTCCAGGGAATTGCACAGAGGGAGGAGGCACAGTCTGACCAGGACTTGTTGGGATGCTCCATTTGCAACTGGTGACCACAGCAACTCCAGCTGCTCCCCCTTCCTGTGCACTCCAGGCAGGGAGTTCAACCTCCAAACAATCCCCTGCCCAGCAGTGCCTGCTCAAAATGAGATTCCAGACAGCTTCATCTGAGCTCCGAGTGGATCTGGAAGGAAATCTGGGCTGATACAGCACTTGTTAAAGCTCCAGGTAAAAGCAGCAGCACAGACAACCCCTCAGACTGAGCACCAAAGCAAAGGCTGGCTTTGATGGAGTGTGGAGAGCTCTCCCAGCTCTTTGCAAGGAGAACAAGAGGTGGAAAACTCCTCAAATTAAACAACTCTCCCACCACCTACCTGTGTGCAGCAGGGGAGAGAAGGCAGGCACAGAATGACCCAGACAAAGGTTTGCCCTGCACCTTTTGTTCCGCCTGCTCCCAAATCCCTGTGCTGACATTCCAAGACCTGCTAATGAGCCTGGAAGTCACTCATTTGCATGCTCAGTCTCCAAGGATCACCAGCAAAAATGTGAAAGGCTCCAGGGAGGTCAAACAGCCCGACAGGATCCCACATTAGTGCCCACATCCGAAAATAAACCATCAACACAAGGCTGGTCTGAGCTGTGGGGGTGGAGGGGATTAAAGGAGGTTACAGGGGAGATTTCAGGCAGCAGCTTTGCTTTTTTTTTTTTTTTGCTCCTCACCTCCACGGTGCTGTTCCTTCAGAGTGCTCTAATTTAAAATAAAAAAAGAGGAAAAATGATTGATTAAGCACAAAGGTGGAAAATTGAATGTTGGTGCTACCTCATGCCCTGAGCAGAGGCTGCACAGATGGTGAGAGCACAAAAAGGTTAAAAATTCAAGGCCTTGCTGTAGCTGTGACCTTCTATAAAAACCTTCCTTGATCACTCAGGAATTATTAAAAGCACCTCGGAGGTTTCATTGTTCCCCATGCAGTTTCAAGGAGTCAAAAACACGGATGGAAAGCCAGAGTTCATTTTGCTGCAGGTTTTCTTTGCAATAAAGCTGCAAAACAAACATTGCTCGCTCTGGGCTGGGCTCAGACGTGGCTCAGCACAAAAGCAAAGCCCACTGGGCTTCTCAGGGAAAACTGTCAGCAAAAAGCAGCTCCCTGCTCTAGCTACAAGAAAATGCTTCAAAATGAGGATTTTTTTCCAGAGTCAAGCTGTCTTGTAAAACACCCAGTGAATGATTCAAAGTTATCAGCCTGTGTATTTATTGAAGGAGGTTGTGGGATATTTAAAAATACTGAAATACCTCATGAGTGCTGCCCATGCTCTGTGACACCTCAGGCAGGATTTCCTCAGCCATTACCTGCCCTTAAAAGGTTAAAGGGAGAAGCTTTCTGGGGCTCACACACTTCTGACCATAACAACTCTTTTACTTTGGCTTTGGAGAGAAGTTATCATCTTATTATTATTATTTAAATTCCCGAAGCCAAACCAGCAGAAGATGCCAAATATTTTGGCTACAATCAACTGGAGATCATGGAAGAGGAATGGGATGGACCAGGAGCAGGTGAGACCATCCAAGGGCTGGCTGAGCCCCTCATTTACCAACCTGAGGACACCAGTCCCTCCAGGAACACCAAATTTACTGCAAAACACAATTCCAGAAGCCAGCAAAGCCACCCCTGGAGGTCCCCATGGAAGGCTCAGAGGGCTCTCACTGGAATTTTCAGGGAGGAAGACATTTGAAACTTCATTTTCCACTTACATTTGAAACACTTCATATTTCTTTTTCTCATTTCCCAAGCAGACAGCAAGGCAGATGAAGCTGATACTCAGTTCCCCCACTGCAAACAGCCAATAATGGAGTAAATGTCCACTCCTGGGGAATATCTAATAAAGCAGAGATCATGTCCTGCCCACTATCAGATACCACAGGACAATTATTCACCTCAACCAGACACACTCCTGTCTGGAACATCTACAACACCCAGATCAACATGCAGCTTCTTACATGAAAAATCTGAAATTTTCTTTTGTCATGAGGTTTTATTTTGAGCATCTCATGGCCAAGTTTTGGGTTGTTGCTTTGATTTTTTTTTTTTCCTTGAAGGAATTAGCTACAATTTTCTGGTCACACATTAATGGTTAAAAAAGAAAAAACCCAAACCAGCATTTCTGAAAAGTGTTGCACAGTCATCCTTTTCACACCAGAAAAGACAAACTGAAACCAAAGACAGGAAATAGAGAGGCAAGAGCTCCAGGGGAAGAGACTTGAGAAGAGTCCAAGCAATTATGTTGACAAAGCTCCCCAAAATACCTTTCAAAACACAAGAGCAGAAGTTGAAGATATTTAAGGAAAACAACTGTAGGATGGAACCATAAGTGGGGTTTTTATTTCAAGGGTTGAGAGTTTGTAACCTGCATTTAGATATATAAATATTCCAGCCAGCCACAACTGCTTTACATCCTGAGGATTTGATTCCTTTTCCTTCCACTTGAACAAAACATCGGGAATTCAGCATCCCTCAGAAAGGATGTTGTGATCTATTTTAGAAATATTAATCACAGCAGAAATGATGGAAAGCAGAATCTCTGTTGGAGGAGGCTGTTGAGAAAAGTGACTCTTTTTCAAGGTTAGGAGGAATTCGGTGAAGCTCAACAACAAAGCACATCCTTCACCAGAACCACGGCCATGCCCAAGGGGAATAAACCATTTTTTCCAGGTGTGATGGACACAGAAAATGCCAAGAATCACCAAGGTAAGAGGAGGAGGAGCTGCCACTGTGCCCTGAGCAGCCATGGAGAAGCTGGAGCAGGATAATTCCAAATCCAGGCAGGGAGGACCCAGCCTGGAGGTGAAGATCCCTCCTTTAGATGGAGCCTCCTGGTGAAAAAGCAATTCCTGGGCATGGAGAGAGGCAGAGCCTTTGGGAGATTTCTCCTCAGCAGGAGGCACTTTGTGAGGAGCCAGGGCAGCCACAGCTGCTCCAGGAAACAGATTTTGGGATGAGCTGGAGTTCTTCACTCTGGGAAGTGGATTTTGGGGATGAGCTGGGCTCACTTGATCCAGGAAATGGATTTTGGGGATGAGCTGGAGTGCCCTGATCTGGGAAATGGATTTTGGGGACCCTGTTATGGGAAATGGATTCTGGGGATGAGTTCTGGGAAATGGATTTTGGGGATGAGCTGGAGTGGCCTGCTCTGGGAAATGGATTTTGGGGATGAGCTGGGCTCCTCCACTCCGGGAAAAGGATTTTAGGGAGTCTGTTCTGGGAAATGGATTTTGGGGATGAGCTCTGGAAAATGAATTTTGGGGATGAGCTGGGCTCCCTCACTCTGGGAAATGGATTTTGGGGATGAGCTCTGGAAAATGAATTTTGGGGATGAGCTGGGCTCCCCCACTCTGGGAAATGGATTTTGGGGATGATCAGGAGTCCCCCCCAGCTTGGCAGGAGCACAGCCAGCAGTGCCAGGGCAGCATTTCTTGCCCCACCTGCCCCTGCCCTGTGCTGTGCCTGTGCCTCAGAGCGAGGCCATGACGAGACTGAAACACCCAGGGCATCCAAAACCGAGGCACCGAGCAGCAAAATCAGGATGCAGCTCCCACCCCTTTTCCAGAGGATCTGCAATGCTGGGAGGCAGGAAGGGATTTAAGCAGCCTGGGTGCAGCTTTATGAAACACTCAGAGCATTCACTGCCCATTTCAGTCAGACTGAGCCTACGGAGGGGACCTGACGTCAAGAACCCTTAAAAATAGACAGGGATGTGTAGAAGAAAAAGCAAAATAAAAGCACTCTCCTACTGCACACACAGCCTCAGTGCCAGCAGCAGCTTGTCTGCTTCCTCACAAGCCAGCAGCAATTTTGGGTTTTAATCCCTGCATTTTTGGTTTGTTTTTTTTTTAACTGAAGTACAAACAAACAGAAAAACCCTCCCTCGAACTAAGAACTGCTGTCTCCTGAGCAGAGTTTAGTAAAAAAAGAAACCCCAAAGCAACAAAGCAGGAGGTTCTGCTGTAAATTTTATGATATTCACTACAGATTTTAGAGTTTCCTTGACTTTCATGGCCTGCATTTTCCTCTCAGTACCACTGCTGATCATATTAACAGACAGGCTTTGATGGTCAGACCTCCCAAAGCTTTCATAACTCTGCTGGAATCTAAAATTAGACAGCCACAGTCACCAAAATATCACTCACTCCCCTTTTAAAGGGGCATTAGAGAAACCTGAGTGAGTTTTTGGTGTCCTCACAAAAAAACCCCACATTATTCAACAATGTTTCACACGTGTGTAGAGAATGTAATCCATAAAAAAATGATTTTTCATGATAATTGAAAAGCCTCTCCAGACAAGCAAGGAATTCCTACAGCTTTAATCCCCAGCAATGGATACAGCAATTTTCAGGCACAGGAGGGAGAAAAAACCACAAGGACCTGGTGGATTTAAGGGCAGCAGTTCCCAGGGGATTCAATTTAAATGCTAAAGATGCCCCAGCAGAATTCACAGTACAGATTCACTCCATCACAAATTCATCAATATTACAGGTAAGTCCAATATTGCCACCACACAAAAAGCACTGCAAAATTACAGCTCCATTTCTGGAGCTGCTTAATTTACAGGAGCCATCCATGCAATGGTCACTATTAAAAACCTGCTGTATTTCAGAGCATTTTATGGCAGATATTCCTGAATTCCTGTAAAAATTTCAATACTAAAGCTTGGCTTGCTGGGCTGTGAGCACACACTGACAGCTCAGTTTTCCATCAACATAAAATAAAATAAATGGACTCAATAAATGGAGATTTTCATCAACAGAAATGAAAATGGAGTTTTCAACACAGCAAAGGGCAACTTTTTATTTTGCCTACAACTGATAAGTGTTGAAAACACCCACAGCCCAAAGCTGAAGGTGGAGTCCCCATCCCTGGAGGTGTCCAAGGAACAGATTCCATAGAATGAAGGGATGTCTCCTGGAAATCAGGCAGCTCCAGAGGTGGAATTTCTGTAATTTTGCTTTCTGTGTGAAGGCAATATTGGGCTTACCTGTGGTAGTGATAAATCTGTGATGCAGAGAATCTGAGGTGGCACTCTGGTGACCAGGTGGGGACTGGTCACAGGGCTGGACTTGATCCTGGAAGTCTTTTCCAACCTAAATAATTCTGGGATTGTCTGTGATTTAATAAGCAGAGCTTTCCTGGAATTAGGAATTTGTGGGAAACACACCAGGCCTTCCCCACACTGCTGCTCTTGGCTTTGAAGGGGTTTTTTTTGTTGTTATTTAGGACTTTTTTTAAGCTTCTGTATTTAATATTTGGGTGTATTTTCACCCAAAGGGGAACCAAACTCTCTATTCAGAGCAGGAACATTTCAGTGATGTCCTTTACTTCTCCCCAGCAATCCAGTGAAATATTCCCATCCTCATTTTTGGGATCTCAGGGGCTGCACACAACAAATAAAGAGCCAGAGCTGCTCCCTGGAAAAGCCAGCTGGGACCACAGGAGCTGTGGTTGGAGGCCCAGAAAAGCTGAGAACTCAGCAGAGAGACCCTTTTATCACCCAAACAGCATGAAAAGAGATAAATCCCAGTATCCTGAGAACTCTGCAGCAGGTGAAGTGTCCATCCTGGAATTTATTGCCTACAACTGATACAGGTTAAAAACACCCCCAACCCAAAGCTGATGGTTTTAAGGGTAAAGATATTTTATTACCTATTAAAGATAACCTGTGTTTTAGTACCTATTTATTAAAGGCAACCTGCATTTCATTACAACTTCCCCCTGTATAAATGGAGTTTTTCTGACATCTCTAAAATAGAAATATAAATTGGCTTATTATATATAGAAATAGATGCATAATATATGTATAAATAGAAATTTATATTTCTATTTTAGCAACCAAACAAAACAATGCAAGGGCTGCAAACATGCAATCTCTGAGATATGAAACCCCAGCATCCTGGGAACTCTGCTGCAGCACATGAAGAGCCCATCCTGGAAATTAAAAACTCCACTTAACCCAAGCCAGATTGCAATTAATATTAACAACTTGCAGGCCAAGTTCAGCTCAAAATTATCATTATAATAAAATACTACACACTCCAACATTTCCTGTTTGATAGCTGAGAAGTATGGAAAACACTTCTTCATTAAATTTCAATGCACTCATTAATAAAATACAGAGGATGTGCTACTTTAAGACAGGAGGAGGAGAAAAAAAAACCCTATAAATTGGTGATAACGTTATTTCTATTTTTAAATCCATCCCACGGAGTCACCCAAGATAGATGAGAAGTGCTAAGCCCATCCCACAAGCTTATTTATTTATTTAATACTTCTTACATGCTATTTTTAACAGCAGAAAGCCAGCAAAAGGCATCCATTAGAAAAATTACACTGCTGAGAGTCTTCCTCACACCACACAAGAGATATTTGGGGTTTTTTTGTTGTTTTGTTTTTTTTTTTTTCCCTCCCTTTCCTGTAGGATTCTGGAATAAAAAAGCAATTTTATTTTTGCAGCATCAGCTAAGGCTGAGTCTCTATCTGCAAAATCTGGATTTGTCAGTCCTTACTCACTCCCCAGCCCCCTCTTCTCACTCCTCCACTTCCTGCAAGGTTTTATTTTCTCAGGAATCCATGGCTTGAACACAGGGACAGTCAAATGTGGATGTAAGGCCTTGGGTTGGGTTTGCTGGGTTTTTGGTTTGTTTTTTTTTTTTAAGCCTCTTTTTGTACACACAAATGAAAGGAAAGAAATGAAAGAAATAAATGAAATGCCACAGCCCTTGGTACTGCATCACTCTGCAGGAGGAAAAAAAATTAGTGAAAAAATCTTCCATTTTTTTTTAATAGACTTAAAGGAATTTATCCAGTAAATGTTGGGTTTTCTTAGGAAAAGAACTTGCACTTGGCACTTGGGCACCTCCAGGGATGGGCACTCCCAACCTCCCTGGGCACTTCCAAGGCCTGAGCATCCTTTCCATGGGGAAATTCCTGCTGCTGTCCAAGCTGAGCCTCCCCTTGGCAGAAACAGGCTTGGAACAGAGAAAATCTCTGTGAAAGCCATGGAACAGTGGCTGTGAGAGGTTCTCAGGCAGTGAATCCAAAACAACTCTCTGCTCTCAAGAGCAGCTTCACATCAACATGCACAAAAAAATGTTAAAAATAAAATAACACCTTGCACCTGCCAGGCTGTACCTGAGAGCCACTCTAACTGTTTAGGAGAATTGTTTATACCTTTTAGCCTATGGGGTGCTCAGTTTTAGAATTCTATCCAGTGGAGTTTTGTTTTCCATGAATTATGTTATACATGGAGTGTAATTTTTTAATAAAACTCTCCCTTTGCCTTGCTAAATATATTGGAGTCTATTTTGTGTTGTTGGACATCCCCTGGCCCAGCCTGAGGCTTTTTCACCCAAAATTTGCTCTAGAAGATGGAGCCTGGTCAGGTAAAGAGCTCCAGACAAAAAAAAAAAAAAAAAAAGGGGTAAAAAAGATGAATTTCAGAAGTGCCCGTGATCCCCTGCACTGGGCCCACAGCAGCTCCATGGGGAAATCTGAGGGAATTTGCATTATTATTGCATTATTTGCACATCCTGCTGCAGACACCAAAGCTGCATTTCTTCACACCTATTTTTTTTTCCCCTTCTTCCCAAATTTTACCCCAAAATGAGCTTTTTGTGAACAAAACCCCAGGAGTTGTTGGTGTCCCTTGGAGCAAGGAGAGTTTATTTGCCCAACCTGCCTCAGTTTCCTGAGAAAAGGCATCCCTGGGTCCATAAATGAAAGGACTTGATCTGTAATTTCTTCATCCATGGCACCAGCAATGCCTGATGACTGAAGAATATTTGGATTTCTAGAAACAGCAGCTTCCTCTGGGAGTGGGAAGGTCACACTGCACAGAGAACTTTGCCAACAGCTGATGCCCAAAAAGTGTCACCAGCAGGAAGCTGAATTAAAAGCACACCGTGCAATTTTGTGGGTACAAAAATCCTCAGCAAACTCTACATCCTGAATAAAAATCTAAATATTCTCTCTGTTTGGAATTCAGCCTTAAGCCAGGCCTGGCTTGGGCAGCAGAGCCTCTTCTCCAGCTTTGATTTCTGAATTATTTCTGAGATAATCTGAATATTCTGCATGTGAGGCGTTAGAAAGCAGATTATAACCTGCCAGCAGCAGGCAGGACTCAAAACAAACTGCTGGGAAAACAAACTGAAGAGCTCACATCCATTTTTTCCCATTTTTTGTAGCCTTGAAATGACACATTACACATCCTCTTTTTTTCTGAGACTCCCCCTCTGACCCCAAAGCCAGACTGAAGCCTCCAAGCAGGATTAAACTGCTTCAACTTTGCCTTTTATTCCAATTCTCCCTGGCAGTTACAAGCTGTTATGCCACTCTAACAAGAGACCCAACGTGCCAAACACCTTCTTTGCATGATTTGATGCCATAAATTGAATATTTTCCCCCTGAAGTGCTGCTCAGCTGTGCTCGTGCAACATTTCAGCTGAATGCACAACCCAGCCCTGCCAAAACAGCTAATTAATGGGGGCTCGTCAAATTCATTAGAGAAATAATACCCCTCTTGCTGCTCCTGCTTCCAAGTTTTCATTTATTAAGAGAATTATGTTTTTAACAAAACATATGTATGGTCAAAAACAGACTCAGACCCTCACAGAGAGGAACTTTCCCAAATTAAAGATAATTTTTGAGGGCTATGCTGCAGCCTGATGTGAGAAAGAGATCACAGTGTGTTTTATTCCACCTTCCCCACATATAAATTGAATTTTTCTGGCATCTATTTGCATTTTACCAACTGAAAACAATGCAGCAACTCCCTTAGGTCTGCAAAAATGCCATTTCTGAGTTATTAATTATTTCCACTTATCTGAATGGTGATTTTAAATTATCGCTTTTGCCAGCCCCCTCTATCTGTACTTCTGTTAGGAATATAGGGGGGTGATTAATTTCAGAGTTGTGAAGGAAATAGAGCTTGAAAAAAAATCCCCACCCAGTCAGAATAACAAAACAAAGGGGAAAGTACCCAAAATAAGAGCTTGCAGTTTATCTCACACAGGATCTAACAGCAGATTGCCAGCTCCAAATTTTTGGGAAATTTTTTCAGACTCTTCAGAGGAGAAAGTTTAAAAAAAAAAAACAAACCCAACAGTTCAAATGCCAAAGAAACCCATAAAATCAGGAGGGAAAAAATAAACTACTTCCTTACAAAGAGAAGCTGAAAAATAGTTATTAAAATTGTGCCTTGGAGCATCCAGGTGTTCCAAGAGATTACAGAAAGTCCCAAGTGCTGCTTGGAAAAATCAGACTCAAACTGACTATTCCCATGGACCACATCATCCATTCCAACTGTAGGAACAACCAAAAAAAACCCCCAAAAACCAAAAAAAAAAAGCAGATTTTTCTTGATCCCTCCATCCATTAACAACGTTTTGCTCAGAAACTCCAAACAGGAACACATCCCCACTGCAACACAGATACTTCAAACCATTCCACCCACTGATTTTTGGGGTAAAAAAACATCATTATTTTAACCTGTCCCCCTTTTTGAGAGGCCCCACCTACCATGGGGTAGTGTGATGTTTGCACCATCAATGATTGCTTGTGCCAGTTCGTGGTCGTTGCTCTCGAAGGCGTGGGCAGCAGCCTTGAGGGCATCCCAAATTTCCTTCCTGCCCTCAAAAGCTGGGGCTGTGTCCCAAAATTCATCCCTCTTACTGCGGAGCTGCCCGTCTGTCATGGGGTAATCGCTCTTCCATTTGGGTTTCTCTTTCTTCAGGGGTTGGTTACGCCCAAGAGCCACTGTGGAGGGGAAAAAGGAAAAAGGGGAATTAATTCAAGTAACAGCACAAAATTCCCTTTGGTGACTCAGTTTAGGATTTACAGAGCTGAATTTGGGATTCTCGTCCTTTTCGTTCAGCACCTCCCAAGCGATGCAGCAAGAGGGGGGGTATTATTTATAGCATGTTCATGGTTCAAATTTTCATTTAGTAAGAGAATTATGTTTTTACCAGGCTCTTGTATGGTCAAAACCAGACCCAGTGTCTCCTCAATTTTCCCAAGAGGTCAGACCACCTTGGAGCTTAGGAGCAGGGAGGTGATGTGGATGTGGGCCATGCAATTGTCACTTCCTACTTTTAATTAAGATCTGATTTGGTTTCTGTGCAAGTTTCCTGCCTCCTGATTTCCCCTGGAAATCCAGGAATCCATCAAGGTTTAAAGAGCATTTTTCTCCTTCTCAATAAACACAAACCCATTTGTTTCCCTTTATCTACAGCTATTTTTGCCACTTGGAGGTGATCACACAGGTATAAAAGTTGGTCAATTAAAACTCCCTGCTCCCTTCCCCATCAGTGCCTGGTGTTGCAGCAAGAGGTTCCAAGTTCACAGAGGTTTTAAGGAGACCAAAAAAATCCCACAGGAGGTAAAGCCACACAGCCTTATTCAATCTGACCAAAGAACAATCACCTTCCTTTGGGAACTCAGGATGGCAGACAGGTTTACGAAGCTGAGGTGGAAGTCATGGAAAAGAGGATTTTGAAAAGAATTCCTGCTAGTGAGGTGATACTGCCAACTATGCAGAGGAATGAGCTTTCTTTGGATTAAAAAACATGGGAGAATGGTTTGGGTTGGGAGGAACCTTGAACCTTGAACCTGTTTCAGCCCCTGCCATGGGCAGGGACACCTTCCACTGTCCCAGGCTGCTCCAAGCCCCATCCAGCCTGGCCTTGGACACTGCCAGGGATGGGACCACACAGCCAAGAATTTCTTCCTAAAAATCCAATCTAAACCTATTCCCTGTCAGTTTGAAGCCATTCCCAGTATCCTGTTCCTCCATCCTTTGTAAATCCTCTCTCTCCATCTTTCCTGCAGCTCCTTCAGGCCCTGCAAGGCCACCCTGAGCTCACCCCAAAGCTTCTCCTGTCCAGGCTGAACAATCCCAGCTGTGCCAGCCTTTCCTCCCAGCAGAGCTGCTCCATCCCTCCAATCCTGGTGGCCTCCTCTGGAGGACACATTTGCACAGAAACAAAGTCAGCTCCTAATTAAAAGTAGCAAAATGCCAATTGCATGGCCCACATCCACCGACCCCAGCTGCTCCTCCGTGTCCCACGCAGAACCCAACAATAATAAACTTCTGAATCCTTTCAAGTGACCACAAACATTTATTGCTTTTTGTTTCCACGGGATTGCTTCCATGGGATTGCTTCTCAAAGGAGTGCTGACCATTTAGCAGATTGCAGAGCAGCAAACCCCAGTGTTTACAAAACACCAAGTCTCCTGGCAAAGCCCAGCCTTTCCCAGTCCAAGGCTCAGCTGAGCACACTCAGCCTGGGAGATGAAGCTGGGGCAGCCTCAAACAATGGGGTTATGCATTAAACTCTGTACATTCTGAAATTTCAAAAACATATGTGGAAAACACTCCACCAAGGAATTGTCTCCTTATTAATCCTGAGCAGCCAGAGCATGAAATTTTCAACCAGACAGAACAGGACACTGTGAGAAATTTGGGTCAGTGGGCATCTTTTTTTTCCATTCCACTTTAGCTCACATCTGTTTGCACATCCACTCAACGAGTGCTGATTTCTCCCACAGGGCCCTCTCCTTGTCCCCAAACATCAATTATGGAAGCAGGTTAAAGGCACTTCCCGCAGCCCCACTGCAAATCCAGCAGCCCATTCCTCTCTCTCCGCTTCCCACTCTGCCCCAGACAGCAGCCAGATTTATTGCTCCTCACTCCAGATCCTCACAGCCTCCCATAACTCCTCCCTGGAGATCCCATCCTTCCTACACAGACAGCACTGATGATAAACCTGGTGATAAATTCTATTTTTTAACAAGTTGGAAGGAAAGGTGGTGGAAGAACGTGACTCTCCAAATGGCTCAGAAGCCAAATCCACTCTAACAAGCCATCCATCCCAGTACTAAAGCTTTTAAACACAGCTTGGCTTCTGCACAAACCAGTATTTAAAAAAATCTTTGCCGTGTTTATCATTTATTAGAAGTGCTTCAAGGATCCCCAAAAAGCTTTATGCCTTCCCTGAAGAAATATTCATCTTTTTCGCTGTGTAGATAGATGGGACAGAAAGGATGTGAGAAACTTACACCATGTAAAAAAAAAAAAAAAAAGTGTAAAAGGACCCAAATATTTCTCTTTCCAGTCAATGTTTTAGTGACTAAAGCAAAACATGTGAATTTCTACAACCAAACTTTTGGACCACATCAAAGCACTTTCCCTTTTCTGTTAACAAGTCTGATAAAGAAACAAACATCAACAGTCTGAGCCACTTAAAAGTATTTACAGTGTCAGTTTTCTACTCCTCACTTTGGAAGGAAATTAGAGCTCCAAAGGAAACGTTGACTTCATTTAAGACCATCCACATCAGAGGCACCAGCAGCTTGCAGGATCCAGGAGAGAAAGCAGCATCCCCATTAATTTTTCATCTTACATCACTCCAACATGAGTAAGAAATTATTAATACCCTGCTCGAAAGCAGGAATTGTTTTCTAAATGCCAAGAAAGCACATTCTCTCTGAAGCCATTCTCAAAGTCACCCTCTCAGCAGAGGGCAATGGTTGATATTTTTGGCAAGGGATTTATTTAGAAGGGAACATGGAAATCAGTACCAGTCTACTTCCCAAAAAGTAAAATATCAGCAGCGAGACTGCAAAATAAGTTAGGCTGTTCTTGTTCCAACAGCTCAGGTATGCAGGTGATGCTGTGCATCCCAAAGAGGGGAAGAAATCCAAAGAATTTAGGGTGGAAAAGTCCTCCAAGGTCATGGAGTCCAAGCTGTGCCAAATCTCCACCTTGTCCCCAGCCCAGAGCACTGAGTGCCACCTCCAGGAATTCCCTGGACACCTCCAGGGATGGGGATCCAAACCTCCCTGGGCAGCCCCTGCCAACGTCTGCTTGAAAAGATGATGGGTCAAAGACTGGACAGAAGCTCTTGGAGTTCTTTTCCAATCTTAATCAATTCTGTTTAGCAGCTCCAAGTGCCCCCAAAGCAGTGGCACACAAGCCAGGGGCTGCTCCTGTAGGATTTAGCAGCATAACCTGTTTTCCCTTCACAGGCAGTGGGATCCTCAAGGCAGCTGCTCCTGCCTGCCCCACTGAACTCCTGGCACACTACAAAGTCTTATTTTTAAAAGGAAAAAATGTATTTCTCCAATCCTTGCAGACTGTTTTATAACCTGAATTGTAAATTTATTCCCCTTCCCCGCAGCTTCCCATCAAAGCAATGAATCTGTAAGGTTATCTCTGCTCCTTCTGAGCAAGCTTATGCAGATAAACCCAGATATTTAAATCAGTTTCTTAACAGAATGTCAAGAAATGTCTCTGTGGCAGTTCTTTGGAACAGCTGGTGTGTTTGTTGTGTTGCTATCACTGTGGATATCACTGTGGGTATCACTGGTGCCTCTTCTGAGGGGGACCAGATGAGCAGGAGCAGCTGCTACTACAAAATTCTTATATTAAAAGCCAATATCCAGCTACACAATCTGTAATTCCTAATTTATACCCCCCTGAACTACAGCACTCCATCATCAAATTGGGAATATTTCAGCCTCAAAGGGTTTTCTGTCAAATCAAACAGGGCAAAGCTGAGCCATGGGACAGCTCAGAGCTCTGGAGAAGGGCAGGATCTCCAGGATCTCTGCTTCAGGTGTGACCTGGATCCTCCTCCTCTCCAGTTTCTGCCCTGCCAGGTAACCCAGTATGAGACCCCACACCTGGAACAGCTCTGAAGCAGCTGAGTTCAAATCTTAATTATTTATGGAAACACCTCTGCTGTCATCAGCCTTACGTGAGCTTTCCCTCCCACCCCATTCCTTCAAACATCTTTCACCTATTTCTAAAAATAAAGTTAGGACTCGAATTTGGCTGTTCCATCCCTGCAAGTGCTCCAGAGTGAATTTCCTCCTTTCCCTTGGAAACACAAGCATATGTTGCTTGCAGCTTTAGTCTTTTACAGCTTTTGTAAAAAGCAGGGGGAAAATGGCCCAAAATCTGGTGGTGGAAAAGTTTCCAGGCACACAGAACCCACCCAGGGCATGGAAAACCCAGAAGGAGCCACCTGGACTGGACATGCTCCACTTCAGGCTGTTGATTTCCATGGATCCATCAGCAGCTGCATCCTGGAATTACAAGAAGAGGGCCTGGCTGTGCTTCCCAATCCCTGCAGATCTGTGGGAAGATGGACACACAACCAGAGAGTACCAGGGAGGGACACTCCATCAGTGGAGCAGCAGTTTAGAGCAGACACAGGCAAATATTCCAAGAACAAAATGTTGAAATGTTGTAATTGGAGAATCTGGCAAGATCCGATAATGGTTTTGTTTTGTTTTTTTTTTTTTTTTTGTCTTTGTCTTGATTAAGAAAATATCCAAGAGATGAAGCTTAAGTGGTGAGAGATGGGAAAAGCTTTGGGGTGACCTGTGAGAAGAGGAGCAGGAATGCTCAAAAGAAGGATAAAATATCACCACAACACTCTCTGAATGGGAATGACACATTCAGGAGCTGCTGCCAGTGGGAAAAAAAAAGGGATTTGAGGGCAGTCCATGGGAAGGGAAAAGAAATGATGAACTCTGAAGGAACACCAGGAGCTGCAGAGGCCATGGGGAGAACACACAGCTCCTCTTTGGTTTGAGGCTGCAAACATTCCCAGCTCCAGCAGGAGAAGGAATTTCCACCCTGGAGAAACCTTGGGAATGACTTGAAGCCAGCCAGGAAAACCTAAGGAAATGTTTTACAAGTGGAACCAATGATCAAAACTATTTTCTTCACCAGATTGCTTCCCCACTGAGGCTCACCTGCTAACAAAGTATTTTTCTATCATAAATGAAATGCAAATAACAGTTTACTACCCATAAAGTTTCCTTTAGTAATAGTCCCGAGGGCTCCCCTCCCCACAATCACTGAGCACTTCTCTACATAATCAAATGAGTCCCATTTTAAATCCATTTTGCTCCAATTTCCTCATGAGGTATCTTGTAATTTGGTATCAATATCACACAGTTCATCCTAAACATTTTCTCTGCATTTTTCTCCAGTGTAATCCTGAATTACAACAGTGCTGGGAAGAGCCAGGACAAAGGAAAAGTGCAAAAACCCAGGGAAAACAGGGAGGGAGAAAGGGAAAATCCACTGCATCTAAGCAGCAGACAATTTGAATCACATTAAGCAGCACAGGCTTACAAAATTTAAATTACATTAAGTAGCACAGATGTACCAAACAACAGGAAAATGGCAGAATTTTATCTGTTTATTGCTCATTTTCAGCAATTTTGTTCCTCAGGTGGTCCCATTTTTCCAAGGCAAGAACAGGATTTTGGAACAGAAGTGGCACTGGACAGTGGTAAAGACATCAAAGTGCAATATTAGGACAAGTAGGCTTTCCCAACAAGGAAATGAATTAACATTTCTAGGGAGCCTGTGTGAGCTTTCCAAGTAAATACAGACAGAAAGATAATGCTTGAAACTTAGTCAAGTTTTATGGTTTTTTATGAGGGTAAAATGAACACTACTTCCCTGGTAGAAATTCAAGTTATATCCTGAAATAGTAGTGTCCTAAAACACCAGGCTACAGAGTCAAAGCAATATTATAAAAGTGTAGACAGAAAGTATTAATTTGGAGCCAAATAACAAACTGTGAAGGTTTTCAGAGCAACAAACCCAGCAGAGACACATCTGCACACAAGAAATAAACCCCCAGCCAGCCCTGGGGCTATTTCCCATTTCTCCTACCTGAAAAAGGGTGAAGAAAATAAACCAAAAAAAAAAAATAAAAAAAAAAATAAAAAAAATCAGATGGAGAAGGAAAGAACCAGCAGGGCCATCAGGCTGAGCAGCAGCACTTAAAGCCAGGCTGGTGCTAAATGATGGATGTGGTGCCTCTGGGGACAAGGGGGACAATCCATCACTGGTGCCACCCCAGTGCTCCAGGCCTGGCACACACAGCTGCACAAGGGATGGCACCAAGCATTGCTCAGAGGAGCAGGGAATCCTTCCTTCCCTCTTCCTCCTCAGTTCTTATCCAATGCCAAAAATTGCCCAGAAGAGGCTGCAGGGAATAAAATGCAAGTTCCTCTGGAAATTCCAGGCAGCTCTGGACAAGTTTTCCCTGCACATTAAACCTTCCCTGACTCAATCCAGAGAGGCTTCTCAGCATGGGAGACAAACCAGGAGAGGATGAGGGTGGATGAATGAGCTGAACAAAGAGGAAAAATTGACTCTAATTACCAGCTATTCCACTGTATTTTCCATTTCCCCCATCATTCTCAACAGGAGTTGCAGAAGAAATCAGGCAATTTCCAGGCAGCTCATCACTCATCACCCCTCAAAGGAGCCAGCAAGAAATAAAAGCTCCAGCGTTTGGAATTTGCTTCCTTGGTGGCATTCCAGACCCAGAGATGCCACCTCATCCCAGCACAGGCAGGACCTGCTGAGATGAGCCCAGCCCTGGAACAGCACAGGAACTGAAACCACATCAGTGCCTTCTGTGTGACTGAGGTGCATTCCCAGCTGGCAAGGGAGGCATTTAGACTGGATATTAGGAATAAATCCTTCCCTGTGAGGGAGGGGAGGCCCTGGCACAGGGTGCCCAGAGAAGCGGTGGCTGCCCCTGGATCCCTGGGAATGTCCAAGGCCAGGCTGGACAGGGCTGGGAGCCACCTGGAATAGTGGGAGATATCCCTGCCCTGAACAAGATGACCTTTGAGGTCCCTTTCCAACCCAAACCACTCTTTATTTCTATAAGTTTTATTTCCAAAAGCTCTGTGGGTACTCCTGAGTCCTGCCTGCCCACCCAGCCTCCTGCTGGAAGCACAGAGGAGTTCTCAATCACCTCCAACAGCTCCTCTGGACAGAGAAAAATGTCTCAGGGAGGAAACATCTCTGTGGAGTCACCACATCCTCAGTGCCCTGGTCAAGGGGTGATGAAGGATGAGGAGGGAACATTGCCAGGCAGGGCACAGGCCAGGGGATGCCCATCTGTCTCTGTTATTTCCCAAATTCAGCTTGTCCAAGAGCAGGAGCTGCAAAACCTCGCTCAGTGTCAGCCCCAGCCTCCCAGGGAGGTGAAAGAGCTCCGGGGGACAGACATTATCAACACAATTACCTGTCAGCACTGTTTACACTGGAATTTAAACTGCTCCTATCTCTGGCAGATGAATGTTTCCAGCTGGAGACAGCAAGGGATAAAGATTTACCCATTCCCAACTCAGAGTGTGCAAGCAGCAAGGCCTTCAATCTGCACCATCTACAGTGCACTGCTGGGCTACCTTTTTAAAAAGCTATGACAAGAACCATTAAGGAAGCTGTCAGCGACATGAAAAATATTCAGTTTGAGATAAGCTGCACAGAGTACAGGTTTGTTGTGACTTCTGCAGTGTTTGGTTTAAGCTCCAACTCAATTGCAGCTGAGGGTTTGGCAGCAGGGCAGCCCCACATGCAAAGCAAGGGCAGCACAGAGCAAGGCAGAGCTGTGGGAATGCAGTGGGAAGCTGCACAGAGCTTATCTGCAAGAAAAAAAAAAAATAAATAAACCACCCCAGTGCTTTCTGTATCTCAGCATGAGGAAGAATGCAACTCAGCAACTTCACTTTTAAAGCACTAAAAGCTTTTTGAGTCTCGCTGTGTGTTCAGTTCACAGGGAAACTTTAGACACATCAGATAAAAGTGCAAAGGGTGAATTCCTGACTGGACAACCTGTGCTGGAGCACTGCTGGGACAGGGCACTGCCCACTGCTCCAGGCTGAAAAAAAAAATGGATTAAACACGAGGAAACATCCAGTTCCAGCTGCAAATGGACAGTTCAGGCTCTCAAATTCCCTTCCTCCTTGAGAATGTTCTCCCTCTGACCTCTGCACAGCAAGCAGCTGCAAGAAACTGCTAAAAAAGTCATTTAAAGTTCACTGGGGGCTGATATCACAGAACCACTGAGGTTGGAAAAGCCCTCCAAGACCACCAAATCCAACCTGTGCCCAATCCCCACGCTGTCCCCAGCCCAGAGCCCTGAGTGTCACATCCAGTCCTTCCTTGGGACACCTCCAGGGAAAAGCAGCAGCATCAGAAACTTTCCAAAATCCCCACTCACTGACAGCTGAGTTCTGTGTGCTTTGAGCAAGGCCAAAGCAGGGTTTGGCTCAGCAGGGTTTAAAACAAAGCCTGGCTTTTCTGCTGGCCTGAGCCATGGGAGCAGAGTGGCCAGTGCTGGCCTCTGTCACCCAGCCACAGCCTGGCCACAAGAGGCCACCAGGGATTCTGAGCAGGGGAAGTGACACAGGACCATCTGTTGGACATCTGTGTTTAACGCACCACGAGTGCTTCCAACGTTAGCAACATTTTCAGGGGGAAAAAAAAAACATTAATCAAAGGCAGCCTTCTCTTTCACCCTGCCAGAACGACAAAAAATATTAAGCTGATGATTTTCTTTAAACCCTGACGAGGTTTAAAGAAAACCTGATGAGGTGTGATGATGCTGAAAGCCAGCCAGCACACCCTGCTCAGCAGGCCCTTGTGCAGAGTGTGTTTAAATGTGAGGTTGAACCTTCTGGGTGATGCCACCAGGGGATTTATTTCATTACAAGTAAACCCAGACTTCATAAAATCATTGAATGGTTTGGGTTGGAAGGGATCTTAAAGCTCATCCAGTCTCAGCCTTTGTCATGGGCAAGGATAGTTTCCATTGTCCCAGGTTGCTCCAAACCCCAACCTTGGGCACTTCCAGGGTTGGGGCAATCACAGCTTCTGTGGGAAATCCATTCCATTCCTCACCACCCTCACAGGGAAGAATTCCTTCCCAATATCCCATCTGACCCTGGGCAAGGACAGTTTCCACTACCCCAGGCTGCTCCAAACCCCAACCTTGGGCACTTCCAGGGTTGGGGCAGCCACAACTTCTCTGGGAAATCCATTCCAGGGCCTCCCCACCTTCACAGGGAAGAATTCCTCCCCAATATCCCATCTGAACCTGCCCCCTCTCTCAGTGTGAAGCCATTCCCCCTTGTCCTGTCATTCCAAATTCCATTTCCATCTTCCTCAGGTTTTGCCCTCAAGTGAAACTGCTCAGGAGGAGCCAGCAGAGTGTTCAGGTCCCATCTCAGCACAGAGCTCTTTAGGCCTTGTTGCATTAAACCCTTCCAGCAAACCCTGAAAATCTGGGTAATTCAAGGTACAGTGCTCAGCACAGATGGCCAACTCCAGGTTCCCAAGGATTTTTTGGCTGAACATGCCCTGCTTGCCATGTCACTCCTGCCAGCACAGCAGTCCCAAATTCCAGGAGGGAACGAGCAAAAAAAAAAAACCTCCAAGTTGGTGGCTGTTTTTACAATGACCAGTGGCTAAATTAGCTCAGTTAAAGGATCTAACACCACGTCTTGAATTTATTCCAGTGTCACAGTTATTGGCAGGGATAAAGTTTCACATGAGCCAATTAACTAAATGCACTATTACAGTATCTCAGCTGCTTAAGCTCATCAGTTAATTAAGAGCTCAGTGTAAGCTGAAAATAGGAACCTTACCTGACACACATACCAAACATACATTATCTGAATTATTTCATTTTACACTTCCATAGTACGTTCCTCAAAGTGCCTGAGGAAAACTGAAAGGGGATTGCTTGCTTTAAAGAAAAATGAAAGTGAAAGTCACATAAACAAACATTTACAGATTCCATCTAAGAGATTGGATTTCTCAATGATACTCGCTGCTTTATTCAGCCCTATTTCACAGGGTAGTTTTTCATAGTAAACATTTCACACTCAATTCTGAAACTCAACTCCTCTCTGTTCTCCTGGATAATCATCCCCCAGGAAACTCCAGCATCCACAGCTGGATAAAGCTCAGCAGCTGGAATTTGGTGTAGAACACCTGAGCAACCTCTTGGCCATAAGGAATTCCTCCCCTTCAAGTACACATTTTGTCAAGAAATCCACATTTATCCCAGAGTTAGAGACAAGTAATAACAGATAAGGACATCAGTGGATTGCTCAGATAATTAGAAAGCAATCTAAGCTAAAATGAAAAATATGCAAGCCTTTGTTGCAACTTGTATAAATATCTGAATGTCTTTTATACTCAGGGAAAAAAAAAAACCTCCAAAACAACCCAATCCTGTAAATGGGAACACGTGAACAAAGCAACTTTAAAAGTCCATCCTTTCAAGGCTTTTTTATCCCCTTGGGGATGTACTTGGGGAAAAAATAGCCTCTGCTCAAGGATTATTGCTGTAATCAGAGAATGGTTTGGGCTGGGAGGGACCTTGAGGGACATCCAGTGCCATCCTCTGCTGCGAGCAAGGACACTGCCACTGTCTCAGGTGGCTCCAAACCCCATCCAACCTGGCCTTGGACACTGCCAGGGATCCCAGGGGCTGCCACAGCTTCTCTGGGCCCCCTGTGCCACTGGAATCGAACCCTAAGCATTTAAAACCCCCCAAATTGGAAACATAATCAAAGCCTCCTCCTCCTCCCAGCAATGCCCAGCACTGACAGCAACTCCTGCTGCTCTCTGTGGGATGGAAGGACCTTGGAGGAAGCACAGGGAACTCCCTCTTCATTTAAATTGCTGAAATGAAGCGAGATTAAAGCAGCCAGAGCCTTTCCACCTTTAGCAAATTAATCTGATCTCTTTCAGAAGTCCCTGAGCACACGAGGCTTTAGCTCTATTAATGGCCTGAGTGATGCTTGCTCAGTCTTTCCAAAGGACAAAACAGCCCTTAAGTAACTTCCTTCCAAAGGCAGGGATCACAGAATTTGATTGAAAAGGCATTTAATTCTCCACAACTCAAGGCAGGCTCAAAACTGGCAGTGATGATGCTGGCAGTGCTCTCAGTTTTCACATATCCAGGAGGAGCTGAAGCAGGGCTTGGCCATGGGGCTGTGCTTGTCTTTGCTAAAAAGGTCCTCACCAGAAAGCTCAAGGAGCTTATTCCTCCTGTGGCATCAACTGCAAACCAAAAACAGAGCTCCTTGCCAGGCCAGGTGCACTTTTCCTACTTTTTCCCATTATTTAGGACATAATTGATGTAATAACAGATCAGATAAGTGTGTGGAGATGCTGGGCTTCAAAGTGTCTGCTAGAAAAGTTCTGAGTTCAAGCAGAACCCTGCACTGTTAGAGCCTCTTCTCATCCCTACTCCCCTTTCTGCAAGGGAAAACAGTTTCAAATGGAGGGATTTTTCAAATTGGCTGGTAATGAGAATGCATTTTTAAAAAGAGATTCTTATTTCAGCCCTCTGAAGACAAGAGCCCACCTCTCCCATGGTTTTTCAGGTGTGGTTATTTGGTTTAGGTAAAGGAACTCCTGAAAGCATTGGGGAAATCAAACCCCAACACCCAAACCTGCTGATTGAACTGCGGCACTGAAAAGAGCTCCTAAGAATGGCTGGATGCAAGTCCATGGCAAATTCACTAATTACTGTGCTCTAATGAGCAAACCATGCCCAGGAAGTGCTGATTCCACAGCTCTGAACAAAGGCATCTCAAAGCCCAGAGCAGCAGAACTGGGGCCACTTTCAAACCTGTGCAAAAGCTGAGGATGAGCAGGAGAAAAATGCACTAAAAAATGTTCCCATGTGAGCAACATCCACACAGCTCCCCCATTGACAGGGGCCCATTATTGGCATCAAAACTGCCTTTAACACACCAGAATCTCTGCTGAAATATCTTGATAGAAAAACGTTCTGTGAGAAAAAGGGCTCCTAATTTATTAATCTCCAACAGGAACCAGCAAAAATTGGAAAGTTTCAAGAAGACAAGAAAATAAGTGGTGCAGATCCCTAAACCCGAACTGCACAGCAAGAAAAAAAAACCTGGAAAAAGCTGGGAAAAATCCTCTGATTAATTTATAATAACGAAGTGAGACGTGTGAAAGAAGGAAGGGTGAATGCAGTGAGCAGAGAGAAATGCACTTTATCAATGGAAGATGAATTCAGCCTGGAAATTTGGCAGGCAGAGCAATCAGATAGCGACAGAATCCTTGAGTAGGCAAACCTGGAAAGAGTTTCAAGACAAGATTAGATCAGTTGGTGGAATTTCTAAGACAGAATATTCTGTTTGACACAGCACTGAAGCAGAGATACAGGAACCTTTGCCATCGTGGACTTTGCAGAACTTTGTTACTTTTAAGCTGAATTGTCACTACTTAATAAAATGGATTTTTAACAGGCTTAATTATCAGCTCAGCATCCTTCTGGACAGAGCTGCCAGGAGATGTTAAAGCAGGACACTGACAGCAACCAAAATGCTTCCTCCCCCACCCCTAAATTTCTACAATATTTCCCTAACTAATGTGAGCTCAATGCAAATGATTAACTCTTGCTAATAAGTTTCCCACCACAATAAGATAAAATGCTAATGAGATTCCTTCCCCAATCCTGCAGCACACCAATCATCAGGAAAAACATGATCAGAGTCAGAAAGAATTGCAGTTGCATTCCTAAGATAAAACACCTTCTTTGGGATGGATAAAGCAGGAAAAATTAAATTTCATAAAGGAACCTGTTGATTTCTCAAAGCAATGTTGGGAAGAAGTTGTGGTAAGCATAAATTTAAATAAGTTGACTTAAAAATTCTTGAGGAAAAGTTGTTTCCTGAGAACTTATTGTGACTGATCCTGGGAGGGATGAAGGCTGGGAATGGGGAGTGTTTGGAGCCCATTCCCAGCCATGTTAAGGATAAAAAAAGAGCAATTTGGGTTCCTGTTTAATGGGTGTTTGTGTTCTCCTCACTGCTGGGCACCAAAACCCCAAAAACCAGCAGATTATTTCAATTTTCAAGCTACCTAAAATTTCAATTTCCAACCTGCCAGAGTGACAATTTAATCAAAAGCCACGACTTCTCCTCCTCAACTTAAACCTAATTCCAACACCAATATTCAGGAAAATTAGAAAAGGCACAAAACTTCCCAGGGAAACAAAGCACACACAGCCCTTGAGATTCACCTCAAACAGTTGAGAAAAACTTGGCAGTTTTCTAAAGGTTTCTGTTGTTTAGGAGAAAAAAAGGATTCCCCAAATACAGTTTAAGTATTTTTAGACGTTTACAGGAAAAAAAACCTTTGTCTACACTGGATTAGAAAGTCTCTATTACGAGGCAGAGCCCAAGAACTAAAAGATTATTTACAACTAAAGGATTTTTATTCTGGTACTGCCTTGTAACACCAAACCACAACAGCCACGCTCACTTGTTCTGACAATGCTGCTGCCCCTTTTTTATTCCCAGATGCCAGACTAAAATCTTGTATTCCCTGTTCTATTTTGCAGGAGTTTCAGATAAAGCCAAAGCCATGCCTGTAATGTTTTTGGAGCTATTTTAGTGCTGTATTATAAGGAGAGCCCTGGATACACTCAAGGGATGTGATTTTTGGGGATGCAAGAAGGCGGCAAAAAATGGGATTTTGCTGTAACATCCACATGGGGCTGTCCAATGTGTGACTGACTGGAAGTGTGTGACTTCAGTCAAGCAATAATCATGTGGTTTTCTGTTGAAATTCGAGCTTTTTTGGCACCAGAGCTACTTTTAGATCTGGATAAACACACAATGGAGATCTACGGATGTGAAAAACACACAAATGAGCGAGAGAACCCATCTCAAATGAGCATTTAAACCTGTCTCAGGATAATATCCAATATTGATCAGCACTTCACAGAAGGTATTTTTGTTCTAGAAGCATTTGTATTTATAGCAACCCATGTGCTTTCAACGAACTTCTGTGGGCACAGAGCAAAAAATAAAAATCACCAAAAAAAAAACCCCAGTCTGCTACGTGTTTCACTGAGCCAAATCATCAACATGCAACTCACGAGTGGTATCTTAAAAAAAAAAACCAAAGTTTAAATAGCTCTGGGAGAGCTTTTCTCTTCTTCAGCCCTCCAAGTGCTTCCCCACCTGTTTTATGAGCAGGTTTGGTCATTCCAGGCACTGGGAGGATGGAAATACCCAGGGAAAGGGGAACATTGGGCTCACCCTCAGCTATCAGGTCCCAGGCAAATCTGGGAATGCTGCTCCTTGGAAGTGGGAAGCACTGGAGTGCTGAGCTTCAGCTGTTTGACTCCTCTGCCACCAAATATATCCTCCTTGGGAATACATCCAGCCAGGGAAACTGCATCCAACCTTGGGAGAACTGCCTTGCTTCCCAAAAACCCCTTCCCAACTGCTCCTTGCTGTGTCTTCTCACCCTGGGGAGTGGTAACCAGCTGGGAGCAGCCAGAGCTGTGCTGGGTAGGAATGGGATTTGTACCTGCACTAAAAAAAAAAAAAAAAAATTAAAAAAAAAATTGAGTGTCCCCTTCCCACTCGGAGGGACAGGGGTGGCTTAGAGAGGCTCAGGAGTATTTGAAAGCTGAATATTCTGCATTAAAGAGACTCTTTTGACATAGCCAGCTTCTGTGTGCACCAGAGAGGGAGAAAAACACACCCAAACCCACTGTGAAGGCACGAATCCAGCATGGGTGACACAGGCAGTGCTCGCTGACAGCTCCTCCAGGAAATGCTTTGTGCAGCCAGAGCATGGAAATTAGAAATTTTTCCTTAAATCCTCCAGCCAGCCATTATCCTGTGCTTGCTGATGCTCTGCTGCAGGCTCAGGTGCTCCCACAGCAGCATGGGGCCAAAAAAACCCCAAAAACCCAGCTTGTGGACAGGAGAAAATGGCATTTGGCAGCTGCAGGTACCCTCTGCTATTCTGTAGGTGCTCTTTTGTAAAGAGCCTGTATTTACCCACACAGGCAGGAAATCACAGCAGATGAGAGAGTCCTGTGGCAGGGAAATCCAGCAACAAAGTAAATGCCACGGAGAGCTTCTTCTGCTGAATCCACAGTGCCCTTCATCACAGCATGGCAGCAGAGATGGAGATTCAGGACTGAATTTTAAAAATAGAAAGGTAACAAGCTTCCAGTCCCAAAGTGCTGTGCTCTGCTTCCAGTGCCATTTCAGGCCCTGGGAGTGCTCTCCAAGAGCACACAGCTCCTCTGGGAAAAGGTGAAAAATGCCTCCCTCCATCATCTGGTGTCTGAACTAAGAGAATTATTTATGGTTGCTACATTTATTATACATTATTATAAACTGGAAGCTGTTACGGGCTATAAAATGTTTATCATTTCAGGAGATGAAAAGTAATTTATTTCTAGAAAAGGGGTGGTAATGTTAGGCTGAATTTGTATGTTTTAAGAGTAAACTTTCCCTGTTAAACATGTGCAGAGCTACCACACAATCCACAGCTCTGTGTGATGCATTTTCCCATTTTAGCCTCTAATCTTTTCCCCTGGGCACTACCTGTTCTTGCTGCAAGCTACTGAAGCATTTTTCACTACCATTTGTGAAGTGCCTCTGCATTCATGGTTGAAAATGTGGGGGAAAACCACATGACAGATCATGCAGAAACTCCCCAGATCCCCTCCCTTGCACCTGATCTGCAGCACAAGGATGTCTCTATACACACAAATATATAAATATATATATACAGACTCATATAAAATCCTCCAGCACATCTGAGATTCTCCAGAAGCAAAAAATCAGAGCTTCAGAGCTGTGCCCATCTCCTCCCACAAATGGCTTTCAAGCAGGGCTTTGAATTTTCCTTTTTAAATCCTGTTCACTGAGGAGAGGGGGAGATGGGAAGGGAGAAGGACACTGAGAAAAGGCTGAAAGGAGGAGCTGCTAAAACTGCTCTAATCCACAATGCCAGCAGCAAGGATCCCCAGCAGCACTTCTGCTTTAGGAAGGACAATTTCCAATTTTTCCATGTTGTTTTCCATCAGGCCTGAGAGGTCAACTGGATGTGGAGCAAGCTCCTGCAAATTGATAGCATCCAATAATTGCTCCTGCATTTATTACCTGCAGTGCCCTTGCATTTCCCAGGGCTGGGAAGCCTCAGGATGAGACTGATGGTATTTTAAATATTTAAGGTAGTCTAAGAAACTTCAGCATTGAAGACAGTTTTTCATTTACTCCTAAAACAGGGACCAGAACAAATCCACTTTTTGCAGTTTGCTCTGCCCCACCTTTTGTCCAGCCCTTATTTGCATTAATCTGAGTGTGCCAGGGCCCGCACAAGGCAGCAAAGGCAAAATTCAGCTTCCTGATGAACCTTCAATAAAGCAGGAGAGGCATTTTCCCTGCACACAGGTCCAACAGTGCAGTGGCAGCTGCCACCCTGTGCCACGAGCATCCCTGCTGCTTTGGGCTGCAGGATGCTCTGCATCCATCCCTTCTGAAATTGAGAACTGCCTCTGAAATACTGAATTTCACTGCAAACACAATCCCCACGTGAGGGGAAACCTTTTTGTTTTCTTCAAAACCAGGAAAACAAACCAAACAACAAAACCCACACCTCATCTGCTTCCTAAGTAGTGGAACATTTCTGTTTTTTCAGCTCTAAATTGCCAGACAACACAGAGGCAGCAGATGAAACTGTAAGAGAAAACCTCAGAGTGCAAGAAAAGTGGTTTCTTTCTGATTCCAGGGTACTGATTCCAGCTTTTTTATTCCTCCACCCCTTCCACGGAACAGCCTTTCCCTCCTGATTTTGGGTGATTGAGCCTCATAATGAGTCTTGCAAAAGAAGCAAAAATCCTCCAGAGCTTCCAGTAAACCCCACAAACCTCCCCAAGCTCCACCCAAAGCACTGCACAGAGAAAAAAAATGGAGATGAACCAAAGGATCCTCCCTGGTTGGGCATCCCACACCCAGGAGATGCCCCAGGGACACTTCCCTGCTCCATCCTGGCTGCTGGGGGGCACAACTTCCCCCCCCAAAAAATCCTACACTTTTTCTTGTAGGAGCCATAAATGATTTTGAAAAAAAAAAAAAAACCAAACAAACAACCAAACCAAAATAAAATTTAAAAAAGGATTAAGAGATAAAACCCAACTGAAATATTTGCATCAAAGGAGGCTGAATTTTAAGGCAGTAAAAGCCAAATTGAAAATCATTTGTTTAAAACTGTATCAGATATTTATACACAGTGTTTGTCCAGAAAAGAGGATGAAGGTGATTATTACATCACACTCTAAATTATAAGGAGTTATATTCCCTTCTCTATCATGGTCATTTGGTCATGAAGTTTCCAGATCTTTATATTCCTTCTTTTTTAGAGGTAACCAAAGCAATTATGGCCAACTTGACCCTTCTTTGTACCTGCAAGAAGACTCACAGGAACTTGCAACTTAACTGGAAAAAAAAAAAAAATTTCAGGCAAATCTGTATTTCAGGCTTCAGCTGTATTATAATTTGTGACTCATAAATTATATTATTCAACATTCACATGAAAAATAATAGCTATCACATTACTTGTGCAATGAGAGTGGATGGCTGCTTTGTAGAGTTTATTCAAACTGGCAACTAATATTATTTTCCATTTATCAACAATCTCCAAAGCACAATGACTGTTCAATTTATTGTATTTAACATTCAGTGAAGGAGGATGTTGTCGTTTTCAACACTGCAATCCCAAACAGAGAAATTAAAACAAATCACTTCATCTAGAAGCCAAACAAACAATTACATGGAGGAACCAGCCAAAAAGGAAACCAAACAGCTTCGTTTGCCAGCCCTTATTAACAGCAAAAATAACACCTTATTTCAGTTTCTGAGAGCTCCTCCTTATCACCTGGAAAACAAAACCAAATCTTGTAGTTTCCAAATGAGAAGTGTCACAGCAGCAGAGTGACATGCCAGGAGATGAATACTTGGGACTGAATTTGATCAGGGGTTGTCAGCACCAATTCCCACATCCCAATCATCTCCAGGAGGCTGTAGGTGCCCAGCTCTCAGGAAAGAGAGTTATTAAAGGATAGTTTTATTCCAAAGCCCTGCTCAAACCCACATACAACTCCTGTGGAAATCACAGACTCATTTAGGTTGGAAAAGACCTTTAGGTTCATTGTTAACCCAGCACTGCCCCCTCTAAACTACACAGCCTTTAAATACACCCAGGGATGGAGCAGAAAGGAGTTGGACTCAATCTGAGAGCCACTCAGCTAAGCTTTTTTTGATTATCCCATTAAAAAAAAACCCAACAAAACCAAAACAAACCACACGAAACACCCCACAGTGGGACCTAACAGCAAAAGCCAGCTCTGCTTTAATAATACTTGGACCAAGACATCCAACCCTGTACTCCAGAGCAGCAGGAACTACCTGAAATCCAGGGGTGCCTCCTCCACATGGCAGTGGAAGCCCAGCCAGATGCTGAGTGCAGAAAAAACCATCACAGCCTGCACCCAACAGCTCCAACCCACGGAAAAATCCCTCTGGGAGACTCTTTGTGTGCTCCAGCACAAAAGGAGGCACCAAATGCTCTTAAGTGCTCAGTCATGAGCTGCTTGTTTAACCCCCCCGTGCCAGCCAAGCAGAGCCCTGCTGTATTAATGCAATTGTGAGCAACAAATCTCACTGCTTAATATGCAAATTCCCCTGGTCAGCCTTGCAGAGAAGCACCATGAAAGCAGTGATTGTGATTTCCAATTAGCCATGTGATATGCAGCCCTGCACAGCACTCCAGGAAAATATTTAAGAAACTGTTGTCCAGTTGCTGGGAGCAGAGGTGGGGCACAATATTTGCCTTTCTCCGAGTTAATGAGGCTCCAGCACTGCGTCGAGCTCCACGGGAGGAACTGATGGTTGGGATAATCTCCTATTGTGGCAGCCCTGTTCTCACTGCTGGGCGATGGGGGCAGCAGGAAAGAAGACAAATTTCAGACAGAATCAGCATCTTGGCTCCCGAGGAAGGGCGAGGAGAACTGCAGCAGGCAGGAGAGCGTGGTGTCAGGGAGAGCTCAGCAGCAACCAGACAGCTGCAGCCAAAGGGCTTAATCTGGAGTGACTTGTGCTTCCAGACATTGTATTCCCTGCTTTCCCCTCCTTCCACACGAGTAACTGTCTCACTGAACTTCACCAAAGTTACATGCAACTTCTGAGAGAGGTCAGTTTGCCACCAGAGAACGAAAAGGTTCCTCCTTTCCCTTCTTGCTGCTCCCCTTGAACAGAGGGAAGGAATTGAGGAGCCCTGTGGGGATGGGAGCTGGCACAGCTCTCCTGATTTTGCTCAACTGAACCTACCTGATGTACAGGCACAAGGACAGAGTTAATTCCAAACCAAAGCTCTTCCAAAAACACAACTGGAGAGGTCACACAGCCTGGAAGTGGCTGGAGAGCAGTTATTCTTTCCCTGGTCTCACTGTCCTGCAGGAACTCTGTCACCTCTGGCAGGGCACAGCTGGAAGAGATGTGCTCAGCTCCTGAAACCTTGGAATATTAGGTGGGAGACAGCTGAGCTAAAGGGATAAAGTGGGGAAGAGCTGTTCCTATAAATCAATTAATTATCACCTATTGGTTTTGGTATCTCCTTTAATGAGTCCCCAGTAAATCCACCCAGGACACCCCCATAATTTGGCTCACTGACCATCCAGACAGGAACTTTTCCTGCCTGTGCCAAACAACATCCTGGTGAAATGAAAACTAGCTAAAAAGAGCAGTGCTAATGAAACAGCTGGTACCAATCTGCAAAGCCCATTTCATTTCCAGCCTGATGGGCAGAGCAGCATCTGCTGAATTCCTGGTGAGGAACAGCCTCCTCCTGCTCTGGTCAATGAAAACAGAACTGTGCAATAAGCTGGGCTTTTGATTAGCTCCATCTCACACATGCAGACACACCTGAGGATCCACAACAGCTCTCCTGACCTTGAAAAATGCCCAGAATAAGAGACAAAGGAAGCACACGTGGCCAGGACACGCCGTCAGCTCTGCTGAGCTGCACACGAGTAACGGGAAGCGCCGGCCATGGACAAAAACACTGAGGAGAATACAGGGATGTGACAAATCCTCCCCTCAACTCCAAGAACACAATTGAACACGGTTTTGCCACTCCCCACTGCCCTGGAATAAACTGAAACGGGGATGAATCAGACTGGAGAGCTGGCTCCCACTTTCAGCCAGCATCGCACACGGCCGCTGCTGTCCGATCAAGCTCTTGAGCGCTCACGATTCTCCAGGAAACTTCTCCATTCTGGGGAAAAGACAAAGCCTCTCCAAAATAAGTCCATCACTGGCAAGTTAGAATCATCATGTTTCTGTTCCAAAACACCTTCCCAGGGTTTCGAAATGTCCTGGCCCTGCTCACTGACAGCAATCCGAAAGCGAATGCAGCGGGTTAGGTCACAACCCTGGAGCTGGAGGAAATGAGCCTCACTTGGGGAACAGGAAAAAGTCATCTTTCTGCACAGGTCTAGACTCCACATCGTGTTCACTTGTGCTTCAGCTGGTTCACTGGCTGATGCCTCCAGACAGAAGCTCCCTTGAGAGAGACAGTCAGGTTTCCTCCGTGGTGAGGGCACACGTTGACAGAATTTGTAAAGCTCCGAATCAGCACAGGCTGGATTTGGGCATCGGGGGAGCCACGTTTAGAGAAGATACTCAGAGCTTCTTTCAGCTTAACCTACCCCCCCTTCCCTCCTTGTGGAGAGGCAGGAACAGATCTGTAGCATTACAAAACAGGCTATTGCACACTGGAGATGATTGTTTAAGACAGTCCTAAGAAGCTCATAATTCAAGTGAAATTTCAGGGCTTCTCACTTCAGCGAGACAACCTTAAGGAACGTTACCCTGAGAGCATGAGCCAACACGAGCCAGCTGACACGCATTTCACATCTCTCACATCTCCCGAGCCCAGCTGCTGTTGTAATGCACCAGGCACAATGGGTTATTTAACCCCAGAGCAGCACAGTGCCATGGCCTGGGAGCAGCAGGCAGGGACACACAAACCCTGCACGGAGCCAGCCCACCTCACACGCTGCTCTGGGCTGGGGAATCTATTCTACAACATCACCCAAACCCTGAGAACGTTCTTCTCCTGTCTCGTTCATTCGATATCACAGGTGAGATAAGGGCGAGGAAATGAAACCGAGCCTATTTCTGTGACATGATCTCACCTCCTAACACCAAAGCACATCTCAGGACGAGCGCCAGTGGAGCTTTTATTGCTATTTTTTGGTCAAGATTTTAGGGTGTGTGATGATTCCTGATGTTCTTTTTCTTTTACTGCTCCATTCTGCTCAGGACTCTTGCAGATTTTTACAGATTGGTAACTCTGCTCAGTACAGATGCATTTTAGGTAACTCACTTCTTCCCTTTTTTCAATAGACTAAGGGAGACTCATACTACTCAAAGCCACAGAATTCCTTTTGATGACACTGATGTGATTAAATCCACAGGAGTTTGTGGAGTCTCCCTCTCTGGAGACATTCCAAACCCACTTGGAAGCATCCCTGTGCCACCTGCTCCAGAATGACCCTCCCTTGGCAGGGGGTTGGACTGGATGATCTCCCTCCTAACCCCAACAATTCTGGGATTCTGTGAAATCCCACATAGTTCTTAGCAGCTGGAATCCTGGTATTTCCATGAACTCTGTATCTGGCATTAATCAGCAGATGGTTGGTTCAGACACAACTCCAAGCGCTGCATATTTTCACATTATAGAATGACAGCAAAGTCACTGATAGAAAGAACACCCATCAACCAGGACATCCGAAACAAAACCAGACTGATAAATAACATTCTGCAAGGCACAGGGGAAAACGCAGACCTGGGTCAGCAATTCTCCTCCTGAAGTCTCTGGACCCTGCATGTGTGAGGACTACTTATAAGTCAAGCGTCCTGTTGGTAGGCTGACTTTAAATGACTATAAAACACACACAGCTCAGCTGGAGAACATCAGGGGTCCACAAACCTGAGAGCGTTGGAAAAGCAATCAATCAGGCATTTAGCTGGAGAAAAACACGACGGTAGAAGGCTGCTGAGACTGCAGCAGTGTCTGCACAGCGGCTCTGCTCCCCAGGCCGGGGTGCCCTTGCACACGAGGGACAGAGACCACGCTGCTCCAGCATCTCCAGCCACCGAGAACCGCTCCCGTCTCACGGGCAGGCGAGGCTGGAGGGAAGCACCTCTCCCTCGGCTGAAAAACAAACCCCGGCCCCGCAGCAGTGCCAGGATCCGAGCGAGCTGAGGAATCATTTTCCGCACACCACAAGCAGCGGAGCCCGAGGAAAACAAACTTCGGGAGCCGCGGGCAGGCCCTTTCCCCAGCCTGCCTTGACTGCAGCAGGGGCCGCGTCTGGGACACCGCCGGCACTGCCCAGCGAGACAGAGCGGACACCGCTCCCCGAGACTGCCCAGCGACAGAAACCCCCCGAGAGAAGCCCCGGCACAGCCCCCGACACGCCGGGGCCGCGGTACCGGGGCTGTGCCCGGGGGGCAGCGCCCGCCCGGCCCCGCCGCCCCGGCAAAGTTCGGGCGAATCCGGGGCAGAAACCGGGGGAGAAGGCGGGGGACGATCGGGGGCAGCAGCCGGCGCAGCAGCGGAGGCGGCG
>VZTR01002656.1:1828-18734 GCA_013400775.1 Chaetops frenatus | reverse complement strand
GCATTATCCATCAAAAGAGACACAAAGACTCAAAGAAGCTACATGACTCTCTGTAGACCACAGACAGAGGATGACACTTCTTCAGTGTATTCCAAACATCCACTTTTACAAACTCTTAGTGCAGACTGCACACAACCCTATTTCATCTATTCCTACTGTACCACTCTCTCATGAAGCCACAAGAGGCTCAGCAATATGACTCCTCACCAGCCTGCATCAAACCACTGGCAGCATCTTGCCTGGCAAGAGGTCAGCATCTGCAAACAACCACTCTTGGAATTCCCACATATAAAGCATTAAAGATAAAAGGGATGGTGTAGAAGCACGTCAATTTCACTCTCCATTCATGCATAAGGTGATAAAAAGAAAGCATTAAGCTGATCAGGAATTAACCCTCAGGACTGATTCCTCCAAAGAAAAAAAAAATCTCTGTGGTTGTAAAGCTCACAGAAGCACTGGGTGTACCCAAGTCCCACCTCACTGTTGCACACACAGATGGGCCATGGCAGAGCTGTATCATGCTCCATGTACCATCAGCATGGTCTCCTTTAGGTCACCAGCAGAAATCNAAAAAAAAAATCTCTGTGGTTGTAAAGCTCACAGAAGCACTGGGTGTACCCAAGTCCCACCTCACTGTTGCACACACAGATGGGCCATGGCAGAGCTGTATCATGCTCCATGTACCATCAGCATGGTCTCCTTTAGGTCACCAGCAGAAATCTGGATTGGAAACACACATCTTTATCTGCTGTGACCAAACAGGAGGGCACTGTGGAGCTGTGGTTATTTCACTCTGCTTCCAAGTGAATGATGCCAAAAGTCTGGTGTCAACAGATGGTCCAAAAAACTCAAGCATTTGGTAAGTAAAAGGTAATTTCCCAGCTCCAAAACTGGCTAACACACCTGTCTTAGTCAGCTTGCTCCTAGAAAAAGAGCCACAAATTCTGTAATCGCTACACTTTATTAAGAGAGGGTTTTTTCATCTCTTAAAAAAAGAAAAAATTAAAATCAGCATCTTCAGTAGCACCAGCTACTTGAATGCCAGGCTTAGTAACTCACTCTCTCATTTCCTAAAATAACTACATTTTCCTTGGTGATCATCTAGTTTTGATAGAAATAGTCATGGATTACTAATGCTATTTTGATAATCAGGGCTGACTGCTTATTAACTACCTCACACACTGATACTATTTCAAGTATTTGGCAACAACAGGAACTACTTTCCACTACTTTCCACCAGCAGCAGCATCTACTCAGGAACTGATGCACAGGCAAAAACATACACGTCAGAATCTGAAAACCCTTGAAAGGAGAACTGGCTTCCTAACCCAGGATTATCTGAAGAGAAATCCTTGGCACACATCTCAGACCACCCTAACAAGACCATCCCCTCTCTGTTTCCAGAGGTAATGAGGTCCTGGCCCATACCAGGTAAAACAGCACATTTTTCAGAAATGCTGAAAATGCCTAAAAAATGTACATGCATGAGAACTGTGGATGCTCACCATCTCTGGAAATCAGGCTTTCAGTTATGGAATAAAAGCAGAAAGTAGTCCTTTCCCATCTCCATAACAGGGCACAGAAATAGATCCTATAATATTTCACATTTTATATTAGTATCTTAAAGTAAAATTCTGATATCCACTATTTTCTTTTTCCCTGTAGAAGTCAGCCACCCTTCCATTCAGCTGTGTTTATGGTCTTTCTCACCCAGATTTCTAAAATTCCTGTAAGATATAAACTCATTTTCCCAATCCTTAATCTCTGCAACCTCTAATTCCACTTGACAAGCTAATTTGAGCAGGATGAAGAAGCACACAAATCTTTGAAAGAGAAGCGGAACATTCCAAAAGGAAATAGGAAAATCAACAAATTGGTCCAAGAATTAGAATAATCCTCTTGACCCTGTGCTTGTTTTTCCCTCTTCCCTTTCATTCTGTGACTGCAGGCTGCTTGACTAGGCAGGGAAAACAAAACAAAACAGGTAAAATTCAACGCACACATTTGCAGTACATAAAAGCATGGTCTTTGGAAAAGTAACTCGATTCATGGTGAGTTTGCTCTTGAGAAGGTAACACGGAACAAGAGGAGCCTAACAAAAACAAAACCCCCACAACAGCTTGGCACCCCAACGTGTAACTAAGGCCAAGCAGCCACGATAAACAATCATTACCTCTGCCAGTGGTAAATTTCTTGCTCCTCGTTTCACCTGCACTCTCCTCCTCACTCCTACCACTGTGCCATTTCAAAACCTTTCAGCTCTGAGTAGGCCTTGAAATACTAACTCAAATCAGAAGAAGAAAATGGCAGAATAAAAAGAGTAGTGCAGCGTTAATATGCTGAAAATGGCAGAACTACCTGCTCCCATGATAACTACCAACACCACGCTGGAGGCAGTAAGAGCCCATTTGCTGAATACGTTCATAGTGAGCCAAATCAGAACTACTTCATCTCTGGTTATATTCACCCAGGGTACCACGCCCCAAACCTGTTATTTTCAAACATCTTCAGAGCAAAAGAAAACCTGAATGCAAAAGGTATTTTGACAGTTCTTGCGCTTGCTTTTTTTAATCCAGAACAGCAGCAACATACAGATTAAGGCAGCTTTTCCCTTCAGCTTGAGTCAGTCAGCCGGCACAGCGAGCTCCCTGGGAAGGCTCCCTGCTCCTTCCAGCCCCACCGGGGACCCGCACGCAGCTGACGCGGCTGCAGCACCCGACAGAGCAGAAACACGGCCGGCGAGCTTGGGGTGCCTGCCAGGGGCTCCCCTCTTCCTCCAGATTTCACTAAACAGAGTCTTTCTGGCTTATTATTCTCTCCCTGCAGCAAATATTAACAGAAGCAGCATAGAAAAAACTTCCTGCAAAGGATTAAGAACATCAGTCCTGACCTTCTCTCTATGTGCAAGGAATTCAAGTGGCCCTCAGGAAAATGAAAGCAGGATTTATTTTAAATGGACCTTTTATGGAAATGACTGTGGTTTCCAGCTCGTCAGATAGACTCCTCCATCAATAAATAGCCTTATTCACCTTGCTGTGCCTTTGAAGCAGGTATTGTTCTGGAAGTGTTGTGGCATATAAATTTTGCTAGGCATACTTTCTAACTATGCTGGTACTAGTGTAGAATATTATAAAAGGCAATTGTTCCCCAGAAAGATCCATAAGTTATGATTTATTAATGAAATGCCAAACCTGGGAAATGAGGCAAAGGTCTCAGGAGTGCAGGGTAAAGTAAATAGCATGACAAAATATACATAGTGAGTGCTAGCAAAAACAACAGAAACATGCACACAAAGAGAAGATGCAAATGCATTCCACTCTTGGACGGTACTGAATGTTGTCAGCTAACAAATTTAGTCTGAAAGTCACTGAAGAATATGCTCAGATGATATCCATACATATAATACACTAGTTAAGTGGCAATATGATGCCAATTACAGCACAAATTAAAGTCATCACAATATGGTATAAAATGCCTTGGCTAAGAAGCACCCTGCAGTGAAATTTAAAGAGGCAGCATCACCTTTAAAATTAGATCTGAAATAAAAAACAGCCAACTGTAGCATATGAAAGATCAGGATAATACATATGTCAGTCACATGCAATGAATATAACCTGAAAACCATCACAATTTTCTGTACCATATGTAGCCACATCACACAGAGCAGCCAAGCACGTTCTTTAAGAAAGTTATATTGCAGAGCACACTAGATGCATTTTTCTAATTGATGTGAAATGTGAGTAGCATTCCCCTCCTCGGACATGAGCAAACTGCTGCACATCATTATGTGCTCCTGCTGAACAAGCAGAAGGTGCTGTGAACCACCATAAGGCACCTCCATAGTGCTGGTCACGAGTAAAAATGCATGAGGGCCAGCAGTACGAGGTGCAATACACTCCCCCAGATTGGCCAGGTGCAAAAGCCACTGCTTCAAGTTGGTTTTCCAGATCACTTGGCTGAAATAATCCATTACACACATGAGTTTTCCCTCAATCAGCCCTCCATATATCAGGGACCATAGAGAAAGTGGAATTCTATCCATCATCTGCTTTGTACACATACATTCACAGCTACAACTACAGGACAAGCTGCATTTTAATCACACTGCTAATTAGGCAGTGACCTAAAAATGCCATGCAGAGCGGTGCTTCAAACATCTGAAGGGTCTTCCTTTCATGCTCACTGAATTATTACGACATGTCAAAGAAATAACTGTCTTCCTGATGATAATGCCAAGAATTGTCCTCCCTCCAGTTCACCAGGTGCTTCTCATATCTTCCAGCAAAGAAAGGCAGTGCCATGGGCCCTTGGGTACCCCAGTGGCTGTCTGAAGCACCAGATTTGTTTTCTGACCTTGTGACTGGCATTCGTGATACCCCAATGAGAGAATGCCTCATCCATTTCCTGCCACCTTTGTAACCCATCCAGAAGTCATACCACATCCATTCCTCATAGCCAAGGCTATCTTTGAAAATGAACAATAAACAAATGTCATCCCCTTTCCCCAACTATTAAAATCTCTCTGGGATGCAAGCTTTCTCATTAGCATCCCCAGCCTACTGCATGAAGCCTGTGTGAGGAAGTTCACTGCAAAGAGTTGAGCAGAACAAGTCTTACTTGGGGAGCTGTTCCCAGCTGTTCCAGCTGATAAGCAACAGGGATTCACACTACACAGAAGAAATGACCCAGAATATGGAAGTTATACACAGAGAGTTAACAAAGCCATTTTTCAAGTGACCTCCTCATTAAGTAAGGAGGAGGACAACAGCAAAGGTGCACGAGCAGGATGAGAAGGGAGACTTCTCTCTCCAAANGGGATTCACACTACACAGAAGAAATGACCCAGAATATGGAAGTTATACACAGAGAGTTAACAAAGCCATTTTTCAAGTGACGTCCTCATTGAGTAAGGAGGACAACAGCAGAGGTGCATGAGCAGAATGAGAAGGGAGGCTTCTTTCTCCAAGTTAACTGGAGAGCTGCCTTCTCTGTTTCCGCAGATGTTTTGAGCATTAAATCCCCATCTAGTAACTGACATATTCCAAGGAAAGCACTCATGGGTAGAAATCTTTCACTGTTTCTTCTCTTTCTGAGGTATAACAACACTCACAAAATGAAACAAGAAAGCTTCATGCCTTAGATGTCCTTTATCAGCACCACACATACATGCCCAACAGAGTTATTACCCTAATCACAAATGTCAACAAATTAGCCCTGTTTAAAATTCAGTGACAACAAAGGCAGAAATCCAATCCATGCATTCTCTAATTACAGTCCACACAAAATATTCAGTGAGTCTCCTGTGAGCTTGTGTTGTGGATGCACACACATCACCTCTTGACACTGAAAATCAGTTCAATGTTCACTGGACCAATGTCTTTACTGCTGCAAAAATAATTTCTAGCATTTCCATTCTCCATGCTGCAGAAAGGAAAGTAATGGTGCCACTGAGAATGAATATGAGGTTTTGTTCTCTCTTACCCCTGCACATCTACACTCTAAAGAGAGAGGCACACAAACTGCATGCCTGTTCACTCTACAATCATTCCCTAGGAAATTGCAAGCTATCTTTTCCAGGTTAGCCCTTGCAATGGAAAAGGAGAGAAAAATGGCTGCTAAGACTGTTCTGTTTGCTTCAAAAAGAAAGCAGAACATCTTAGACTTTATGAAATTAGAGAAATCAACTCATGCTGTCTCTAAGCTGTAAAACACTGAGAAATAGCTTGTCTGAGGCTTGACTGAAGGATGTTCCTTCTTGGGGGAAACAATACCCTATAAAAGGCCACTGCTGCTGCATTTGTAAAGATGTTTTCTTAAGATCCTAATACAATAAATTGTGCTTGCAGTTCATATGCCCTGAACTTCCCTCTCCCTGTTATAAAAGGGATTGTTTGAAGTCAAATGGTATAATTTATTTCCAGGAAAAGTGCTGCTTCCTGTTTGCTTTCCTTGATAATTCATACTGCTTGGCCCAACACAGTCATCTTCACACCACTGAACGGCAGTACCATGATTCAGAGATGGCGTGAGTTGTTAAAAATAAAATAGAACATAGCATCAGAAATGTAGAATTTCCTGAAAAGTAAAATTTTCCAATTATACCTCTAATTACATATATGCATATGCTCCATCCCTCAAAGTGCTCAAGGTCGGGTTGGATGGGGTTCTGAGCAACCTGGTCTAGTGAAAGTTGTCCCTGCCCATGGCAGGGAGGTTGGAACTGGATGATCTTTAAGGTCCCTTCCAACCAAACCCTTCTGTGATTCTATACGTAGGGCTGAGGGAAGCATGCCCAAGTTGATCCCCAGGAACCATCACCAGTTCCATGTTCACAGTGGGTTTGTTGGAGGCTGCAAGTGCTCATGAGAGCACTTTGTCAAGATGGTTCTAGTTTTACTGGATTAGATACAAAAGCAGGTCACTTCAGATCCAATTTATTCAGTGTTCGGGGTTTTCAAGGATAAACACAAAGGAATCTTTAAGGTGAATTTCAAAGCATCTAGTAAGTGCCCAAAGAGTAAAACTCATGTTGTTTAACATTAACAGTGGTCAAGAGCAAAACTGAACTTCTCACAAAAAAATTACAACTTGAAGTTTCAAAACAAATAATGGTATTCATAAATTCAGACTGAATTGTTTTTTAAAAAGTAATAAAAATATGATAAAATCTTTTTCAAGCAAACCAACAATATTAATCTTACATATAGTTCAAATTCTGACAGCAGGAGAAGAAATAAAAAGCAAACAAAACTTCAAAGAACACGGAATAAGGTTTTTCAGAAGTCTTCAGTACTGGGCTAATGAGAATTTTATCATTAACTTTCCTGAGAACAGGATTAAGTCTAATACAAACAGTTCTGAATATCTCTAGCAGTGAGTAATGAAAGCAGGAGGAATATGAGATGATGTACAACCTGCAGGTAGAACTGGTGAATACCTAATAGGGTGTTTTCCCATATTTCCCATATGGCAACTGTCAATGTATTATCTAAATTATTAACTCTGCAGTCTCAAACTGTTTTGTTCATTTTCTGTCTCTTATCAGAAGCACAGGGAAGAATGCCAGGGTAGACTGAAAATGTACATGATCTGCACATTTTAGCATAACACAGGTATTAAAAACCTGACACCCTTCAACTATGCTTTTCAGCAGTACATACATTTAAGGAAAAGAAACCTTTGTACTATTTCCAAAGTGACTACTAACACTTCTCCTAAAGAAGCTTTCACAACACAACTGAAAGAGGAACAGCTTGTAACTCCCTATGATCCACAAAAAAAACCTTTCCATGGAAGTGCATATCTGACTTCCGACAACGCTTGGACAACCTCACTTTCATTTCTGCAATATGATTAATGGTACCTCTGAAATGCTGAATTGGGAACTATGGCTTACCAACTGTATTGTTTATGCTAAAGAACAATTTCCAGATCATTTCCGATTTCCTACATTCCATTACTCTGCTGACAAAAAAAATCTTCTCATCAAGATGTATCCAATGTTTAGGTTTTAGAAGCATAGCAAAAGTGCAAATAGAGGAATAGATTTTATTTTCAAAAGGCTCTGCAGATGACAGTTCCCAGTCCTGTTTGAAGTAAGTGACAAAAAGCCTGATGACTATGGGAGAGGCAGAGATGCTTAAGAACTTCAGTGGGGTTTGATCATTAACAGTAATTGAATGTGGGAGTCTGGGACAAGTTCTGCCCTTGAATCAGACCAATTAGAGACTGAGACATTCAACTAGAGAGACATTTTCATCAGTTGAGCTTGCCTGCATTAGTTATTACTGGTATGGTTGTTCACCTCACTCCAATGCATTCCAGAGGAAAACATACGCTTACTAACCATTTCATCTGAAGATGAGGAAACAAAAGATTTTTTTTTCATTTTTCTTTTTATGTTGTACTGCATGGCTTTTGGAGTTAACTTGAATGCAGCAATGCAGTGTAGGCTGAGCAATGTCATCACCAGCACCAGGAGCACTGTGGCTAAGTTCCTCACATCCCAGATGGACATGACCAAAGGGATGCTGCCGACCTGCCAGTCGTAGCACAGGGTGATCGGTGCCAGCAGGAGCCATGCATTGAAGGCCAGAAGGTAGGAGTAAGTTAAAAACCTGCAAATGAAAACAGGTAATGTAATACATGGAACGACTGCCAGCACAGGAAGCATTTTCCTTTGGCATTTACCACATACTACGCAGGAGGAGGAAACAACAAAAAAACCTAATCAATAACTCTGCACACACAGGCTGCACCACACTTCTCTGTCAATAGAGAGATGCTACCGTAGGTGAGGGGCACTTTAACATTTGAAGAAATAACATGAGATCTGTAATATTTATATGGTTTTATGCACCAGCCTTCAGGAAACTCACAGAACTTCAACTCCCATTTGAATGTTAGATTTTTGAAGTGACTTTCTGCCAGCTTAAACAATAAATGAATAACTAAACAGGTACATACATATATATTGAACTTTTACACAGTTCACTGCATCACTGCTGCAATACAAAATATCCCTCTAGCTGGGTTTAACTTACAACTTAGAATTTATTTTATGTGCACAACATGAAGCAATTAAAGTCAGACTCCTCTCTTTTCTCTTTGCAAATCAAGACACAGGGAAAAAATACAGAAGAAAGGAAGGACAGGGTGATTTTTAGCTGATCCAATCACAGTTTCTTAGGGCTGGGGCCAGATTACATGAGATGTGCCACAGAAGTAATGGGGAAGTAGGGACCCTTTCAAATTGCTGCAATCTTCAATAATTGTTATTCTCAATAGAGAGGACATTAATGGGGAATGGAAATGGGAAGTATGCAGGGCTTTCAAAGGACTGCAAAAAACCAGCATGTGTGCAACTGGGTTAAAGAAAACAAGAAAAAATTCAAATCAAACCAACATCCCTCTGCCCCAGGCTTTTGCTTCTTGGCATCTACTTGCCAAAAAGTGAATTTAAAGTTGAAATACTTTTAAGTGCAAGAGACTGCAGATTATTCCAGCAATTGTGAAGTCAACCAAGTAAAACTGCAACAGCCTTTGAAGAGACAAACCCTTCCTTGGCTTGCAAATGGAAAAATCCACATTATACACAGCACCGAAAATGGCAAATACTCAAAAAACCCCCCCAAAATACATTCTTTCCTNTGCACAACATGAAGCAATTAAAGTCAGACTCCTCTCTTTTCTCTTTGCAAATCAAGACACAGGGAAAAAATACAGAAGAAAGGAAGGACAGGGTGATTTTTAGCTGATCCAATCACAGTTTCTTAGGGCTGGGGCCAGATTACATGAGATGTGCCACAGAAGTAATGGGGAAGTAGGGACCCTTTCAAATTGCTGCAATCTTCAATAATTGTTATTCTCAATAGAGAGGACATTAATGGGGAATGGAAATGGGAAGTATGCAGGGCTTTCAAAGGACTGCAAAAAACCAGCATGTGTGCAACTGGGTTAAAGAAAACAAGAAAAAATTCAAATCAAACCAACATCCCTCTGCCCCAGGCTTTTGCTTCTTGGCATCTACTTGCCAAAAAGTGAATTTAAAGTTGAAATACTTTTAAGTGCAAGAGACTGCAGATTATTCCAGCAATTGTGAAGTCAACCAAGTAAAACTGCAACAGCCTTTGAAGAGACAAACCCTTCCTTGGCTTGCAAATGGAAAAATCCACATTATACACAGCACCGAAAATGGCAAATACTCAAAAAACCCCCCCAAAATACATTCTTTCCTGCATAGGATTTCTTCCATCTGAGCCTGCTTTGGCAGCTGTTATCACACCCAGTTGCCATGGTACCTTGGCAGGTTTATTAAAATGGTAACAAAGGATGGCAGAAATGTCAGGCCATGCAGACAGATGATTGTCTCACTTGCCACTTACAAACATGTCCCTTTGTGGTCAAAATGCAGCCCCTTATAACAGCACTTACAACATTAGGTTTGTGGCAGAATAGTAAGACACTGAAGCTAAGTGTGACTCCAGGCAGGAAGTTCCCAGATGGGTGTTGGGCCCTAAATTTCTATGAAAACATATTTAAATAACTACAAAGTTAGGGTATCAGTTTCTCTTCTCATCCAAAAAAACAAACGTCTCCAGCAGCACTGTGACCCAAAAGCAAGGAGGCTTACTGAGCTGGAATGTTTCACTGTAAACAGTCACAGAGGCACATTCTCACTTTCCCACAGATCTTTCTAAACTCCCACTTCTGGAAAGTAGAATATTCCCACATTTTTAAGGTTTTTAGCCAATTGGTACACTTCTTTTCCATCCCCCCCATTTTCCTCACCTTCCCCACCCTGAGGTACTAAACAAAGGGGAAAGATAGAAAATCCATCTACTCTTAACAGAGGCAGAGATAAAAAAGCCAGTTCCTATTTAAGAGAGCATCCCTCAAAAACATAACCTAATTTTGCTCGAACGATTCTCAAAATTTTGATTGTTCACTCTTTCTAAAGAAATAAATGTGTTTTCTAGTCACTAACCCAATCTCTTCTGGTGCATATTAGAGAGAAACAGCAACACAAAATCTGGTGAGACCTAATCACACCAAGGCACTCACTCATGACATTAAGTGTGGCCTGACCCACCTCTGCTCAGTCACAATAAAACAGACCTCTCCATCAGCCTCAACACATCAGCTAAGAAAAGCTGATAGAAATGTAAATGCCAGCATTTATTTACAGCTACTTACTTCAAAGCCAAACTGAGATCTGTTTCTGGCTTTATTGTTAAAACAAAAGCATGTCCCTTTAGATGAATCTGAATAATGTCATGGCATATGATATTGTTACTGCAAGTGAGTATATTTGACGGGATTTCCAGAACCACTGAGTTGGTTTTGCACTTGATGCTTTAGGAGAGCCTAGTTTTTGGAGGGAGTGTCCTTTTATGCCCTGGCATATTAATACTTTCAATAAGCATCACAATATTCATAGAAGTTTGTATGCAAACCACAACGCACACCATAAAACCCTCCCCTACTTCCTCAGACTATGCTGCTGGGTAGGAAGGAACAAGATGACATTTGGGATCTTGGCAAACTGCAGCACTGCAGTTAAGGACAGACTAGTTGCTTTTGTGCATCTTCACTGATAAGGCAGGAGCTGATATATCCTTATACAGCACAGAACAAATAAACACAGTCTGCTGCCATAACAAATTGAGTCAGCTTAACAATTTAAGAGGTATTCGGAGTAGCCAGATCAGTGTGAGTAAATGCATTTCTGCTGGAAAGGTGGGACAAGCTGCTGTGGAAGATGGGAAGACAAATCCAGGCCACTCATTGATCAGGACAGGTTTGTAAACAAGTGTCTATTTCGAAGTGCTTGGGAGGTTTAAGTCTTCCTTGGGAGCCATGTGCACAACTTGCTGCCAGAGGCGGGTCCCAAAGGAGATGTACAATCACTCCATTCCACAATGGCAATAATTAGTCTGTAAATACTCTCATCCAACAGCAGTGAAATATTTTAAAGCCTGTGACAATCATCACCACCTGTATACAGTCAATTGATTGGCCTCTGCAGACACCCTACTGGAGAACCCTTGGCCACATGTCCTGGCCATCCCAAGCACCCTCCCTGAACATGCATGTGCCACTAGCAGTCATGGTACCAGGATCCATGAAGGTCCTGCCTGACTTTTGGAGGCATTTGTAAGCTGCAAGAAAGCCATGAGAGGGCTCTGAGTTAAGCAAAAGTTTGGGTACACTTTCAGCATTGGTAACCTGTCCTTGAACGTGATGAATGGCTGTATAAAATAAAACACTATAAACTATCGCTATTCTAGGTACTAGGAACAGAAAAATAACAGGATGCTAATAATAGTTACTGACAATCCAGAGCTGCTTTTTATTTATGGCTCTCAAAAGCCATATGATATTCCTTCACATCTATGTGCCTCTCATATCACAAGCCCAAGGAGAAAGCTAAACACAGGAGAAAGTTTGGAAGGAACCTCTTACCAAAGCTGACACTGCAAGGAACTAATTTGCAAGTTTTGAAAAGACTTCAAGATTCTTAAATCACTCCAGGAGCTAATTACATTTCAGCAGCCTACCTGAAAATGGCAACAAGAGTATTTTCTTTTAATTAGTTGACTGAGTGAATTACATTTTAAATTAATGATCATCTCGATATTGCTTCGGGTGTCTGCTGGAATTCCAAGGGAGAAAAATCCCTGCCTGTAGCATCTCCCACTCTCTCAGTTAATCCCAGGAAAATCAGAGTATTACTGGTGAGGCAACTGGAAGATTCTACCTCTAAACTGGCAAACAGTTTTCCCCCAGGCTGGGTAGCAGCATTTATACTGCAGCAAATTTTTTATTTGCAAATTGAACATGGAAATCCAAGTTTCAGCAGGTATCAAGTGTTCTTTTCATTTCTCATCATCTCTGGCATGCTCAGAAAAACACAGTTCCTCCTGTAGGTAGCCAGTGTTGTCATGGCAATCCAGTTTGTTTAGTTTTAGATTTTTTTAGTTTCAATGTTCTGTTGCACGCTTTGAGTGATGACAAAGCTCTGACCATGTCCCACCAAAGCTGCATGGAAAAGTGGAGGCCAGTGATGCTATAAGTGCATACTGTGCTGCAACCTACCAGCCACCCAGTTCTGGGATGACCCATTCCATTCCTGTCAGACAACCCTACCCACAAAGACCCGGCAGGGTACCCANGCTACAAGAGTGATGACAAAGCTCTGACCATGTCCCACCGAAAGTTGCATGGAAAAGTGGAGGCCAGTGATCCTATAAGTGCATACTCTGCTGCAACCTACCAGCCACCCAGTTCTGGGATGACCCATTCCATTCCTGACAGACAACCCTACCCACAAAGACCCGGCAGGGTACCCACCTACAAGTGAAACCTCTCCCAGCAGTAGGGATTTTGGCAGAGCAAAGGCAAACCATTCTCCTGGTTGGGAAAAAATAGACCTATCTAGAAGGCAGGTAACACATACATTTAACCAGTACTTGGGGAAAAAAGAAAGGGAGGTATAAAGCAAATGGAGATCTGAAACAGAGGCAGGAATACAGTTTTTGCCCTTTCAGAAATCACAGACACTGGTTATGCTCTTCTGACATGACCTCCACACTGCCAGGCACTCAGGAAGGTTTCAGTTCACTATAAGGGTAAGAAGAGCTTTTTTATTAGGGAGAAGAGCTTCTCATTTGTATTAACAGCTGAACTGATTTCAGCTCAAGGCTCTCTTCATTCTCTTACAAAGCCCTAAACCCATGTGTTTGACAAGTCACTTCACAGTAACGTCCTCCTAGGACACATGTGGCTGCAATTATAACCAGGTGGTCGTATTTCGGATATTGTCTTCAAATTGTATATATTTACACTCCCCCTGGGGAACTCTCAGTCCGGTCATACCTTCCCACAGGAGTTTATTTTCCTGCTCTGTATATTGTCAGCCTAAACATTTTCTTTTCAGAGCTTTAGAAGAAAAATATTTCCACTCTGTCTATCCAGCTCGTTCAGAGATAGTGGAGTAAACTACACAAACAAGCAGCAGACAGACTAATTCCATTTAACATACAAATGTGAGTATAAGTTAGACAGAACATATTGGTAACTGGAAAAGTACTTGCGTATTCCCTTTCATCAAACCTTCTGCATTTAGGGAAAAGAGCTGCCAATCAGTAGAGGACAGGAGTAGGAAAGACAAAATTCGGGATAAACAGAGAGCTGCAGCTTGATGAATAGCAAGGTAACTCCTCTGGAAGGTGGGCTTGTGTGCACCAGGGGCAAGGGGAAAAAGCAGACTGAGTTGTCTTCTGTAGCTACACAGCCTGAAGACCCTTAACGTGAATGGCTCTCTCTAAGTTGTTTCAACTCTGTGGCTAAGAATCTGAAAAATACTGAATTCCTGAAGAATAAAGACTTTGAAAGAGCCCTTGAAACCCAAGTCTGCTGTCAGAAACTCAGTGCTGGAAAACCTGGGATTGATCTCGCACTGTTTTTCCTCTGCAAGCCCGCGTGTGCTGTGGGTGAGGAGATGCCTTGTGATCCCACCTGATCCTCAGCTCCTCACCAACAGCAGCACATTCCAGAGTCATACAGCCCAAATTCCCCAGCAGTGCCCAGCAGTGTGCAACTGCTTCAGAAGAGGCTCACTGAGGCAGCAGCAGATGGAGGGTTCTGTGGACAGCCACTGAGATTCTGAAGAAATTAAAAACCAGACCTCATTAACCCGCTGGGATCATGTTTTATGGAAATGGCCCGTTGTATCCCAGAGCATTGCCCACCCCGACGCTGGTAGGAGACAAAGGGATGTTCTGGGCACGCTGCTTTGCCTCAGAGACTGGCCATGTCTACCCCTTCTGCATGAAAGTACTTTGGAGAGCAAAATGCATGGCCTGTAGGAGTCAATGGCCTCTGCTTTGGCTGTAGCCTCTCTACTCCATAGGCAGGCTCTGGTAGGGAAGGCGTGTTGTATAACCACCACTTGCACCAAGCACCATGACCCTTTAAAATGCCTATCAAACCCCAGAACAGCACTACCAGGGTCTATTCATCACACTAGGAACACTTGAATGAGAGAGATGCTGAAATCTTTCATGTGGCTCTGGGAGCACCACCTTCTCTGCAGGGGTGGCCTTTGCTTTGGAGCACCATCTTCCAGCCAGGCCTTCCCTCAACTCCCAGCACCCCTTGAAATAAGGACTACACTTTACACTTAATGTATGGACTATCTGGCCCCTGGGTGGGCATGAGAGCAATTTTTACCAACATTGTTGTTCTCCCTTTTGTTAGAAGTGATCCCTGAATGCTGAGTGCCTGCAAAGATTGCACATAGGGCAGAACTTAAACACCTTTGAGCACACTGTAGAAAGTACTGACAAACCAGGCAGAATTTCCCCTCTCAGGTAGCATGTGCAAGCCTGGCTGATTAAGAGCTGATATGTCACAGGGATCTATTTTAATGCTTTTTTCTATCCTAAGGTCCACGAAAACTCCACACCAAAGTAGTTGTTACACTTGACTTCTATTTCCTTGGCAGAACTGGCTGGCACAGGGACCCATTTTCCCAGCACAGGTCCATGGTTTGCCTCTTGGTAGCTCATTCCCTTTGAAGTTACAACTAGGATGATTAAATGCATTGCTCAGAAAACAGTCATAAATCTCTGTGAAAAGGATTATGTGCCAGTTTTTATGTATAAGCACTTCTTCAGCTTTCTGCTGCACTGAATTCTCATTTACCTGATTGAAACAGCAAAGAAATACAGAAAGCCAGCTTAAAGAGAGAGTAGTTCAACCACAGGACAATGTTATCTCAAGGCAGTTCAAGTAGAAATGCATTAACTATTTAAAGAAGCACCACAAATAACCTGCTTCACGCCTGGAGTGATAAGCCACCAGAGATCACAAGGTAAATGCCAGCAGAAATTAAATATAACTTGACTCCCAAAGACATAGTTTTTTTAAAAACAGACTTTTAGTTAGAAATTACAGGTAAGATTTAATGTGTTTCACCCAGTTTGAGATGTTGCACAATGGATTTTTCCCTTTTCTTGCCAGAGTGTTGGTAATACAATCTGTTTATCCAGAGGCCTCCTACTTCTTTCCCCTCAAGGAAGGCAGAAGAAAGAAACATTGTGCAAAACGTCTGAAGCATGTCAGCCTTCCACTCAACACCCTCCTAACCCTGGAGCTGCACTTTTGGTACACTGTTTACATAAAACTGGGTAGCCCTCAAAACCTTTTTAGGTCCATTCTCCCTCAAATTCTGTCTGATACAAGCAAGAATGGGTATTTCTATCTCAAATATTGCTTACCCATAGCAGATCAAAGTGTGCTCTTTAAGGTAAGGCCACTGGAGACAGTATATCCTTCCTGCAGTGCACAACAGCCTGGATGGGCAGGCTTTCTTCGTGGCAGGGCTTAGGAATAGCAGGACTCCTAACAACCTTAATTTCTGCCTCCACTGAGAAAGGCAATGACAAACTCATCCTCTCAGGCCACCTTTGACAAGCAACACAATGAAGGCCGTGGAAATGTGGCTTTCATTTATGTCACTAAGCTTTGAGGTATTTGGGAATACTGCTTATAATTTTAACAATAGTAATTTCGTGAGCATGCCGACCAGATGACTGCTTTTATAGACAGAAAAACTGTCATTATTTCAGCATATTTAGCCTTTAAATTGTTAAATAAATCATTATCTGTCTACTTTAATTTATACATTTGTGTTGTCCAAGATTGGAGACAGGTTACACAGAACACATAGGTATTTTCTAAGGCCAAACTGAGCCACATCAAAGGTCTATCCAGCAGTGACCAAAAGTCAATGCCAAGCAAGGCATATAAGATGATAATTTTCCCCCAGTTCCTAGCTGGGGAGTTGGATGAGTTGGAGTTTCTGAGTTGGATGTGGTTTCTGCATATTTAGTAGCCTGGATTTCTTATTTCAACTTGACAAATCTCTCTTTGAGCCTGTGTTCAGCACACTCCTGGTATCCTGCAGGAAGAAGCTCCTCAGCTTGACTAACTGTTGCAAGCCACTTCCCTGGCTTGCTTGAAACTTGTCTCCTCTTAGATTCATTTGATACAACCTCCGTTCTACATGACCCCCTCCTCCACACAATTATGGATGCACCCCCAGTCTTGTAATTTACGGGATATCAGCTCAAAGGGATCACAAATTCTGACTTCTTGAGTCCCTTGTTTTTCAACACCCTAACTTATACCTAATGTTGGCTCCAATAAACCCTGCAAAAAAAAGCTACAATGCTCCGTTGGGTTCATCCTGTGTCAGCCGAGACCCCAGCTCAAGATATAACTTCATGACTTTCATAGAGACTGCCACACATTTCCAAACTACTGTTTTTTCTTTTTTATTCTGCTGTTGTCAGCCTTCCTTTTAGTCCTACAGAACTGGCCAAGTCTTACAATCATTTTC
>VZTR01002654.1:184-35347 GCA_013400775.1 Chaetops frenatus | reverse complement strand
CGGGCGGGTCCTCCCGCCCCCCCCGCCACAGAGCGGGGCCAGAGCGCCGCCGCCGCGCTTCCGTTTCCCCCGCCGTCATCTTAGGCCCGGGCACTTCGGCCACCGCGTACACCCCGTGCCTCGCACCGCCGGGCAGAAGCGGGAGGCGGCCGCGCTGCGAGCCGCCCTCGGGCAGCGGGAAGTGCATTTATCCCCCGAGAAGGGACGTTCCTACCGCTGTCCTCCCGAGGTACCGGTGCTGTTCGGGCAGGCGGTGAGGGGACGCCGTGACGGGGGAGCGCCGCTGCGGTGCCCTCACCTAAGATGGCAGCGGGGGGCGGGCTTTTCCCGCCGAGAAGATGGCGGCGGAGGGAGCGGCGCTCTGGCCGGGTGGCGGAACTCGCTCAGCTGGGTGAGGGGAGCGGGATGGGACCGTCTCTCCCAGAGACTTCTCCCCTCACAGGGACTGCGTACCCGTCAGAACTCCCCCCAGCCTTCCTCCCTCAGCTCACCCGCACCTTCTCCAGCCAAGGGAGCCCCTCTCCACCTTGCTACCCCCTCATTTTAGGGTCATCCCTCCGCTTTTGCATGAGGGGCCACTGGGTGGGCGTGGGGTGGGGTTACCCGCTGCCTGTCTGCCGCTCTACTCCCCAAGGCAGCTGCTACTCCGTTTTATTTTAATAATCATAATTTCCACCTTCCCTTTCATACTTTGCCGCAGGAATGGATCAGCAAGTCCATAGGTAGCGGAAGGGTTCCCACCCTCCTCTTCCCCCTCCTCCTCCCCACCCCTTAAGGGGCGGTGATCGCGGCGGAGAGGAAAGAAAAGGATGCCACGGAAGCTGTTGTTGCCTTATAAATCTGTTTTTTCTCACTTTCGAGCTCCACGGGGGTTGCATGACTCTTTGGCGATGAACGCGGCCAGAAGTGGTTACCGGGTCTTCTCGGCCAACTCCACCGCAGCCTCCACCGAGCTGGCGAAGAAGATCACGGAGTAAGTTGCCTTCTCTTTCAAGTTTCTTTCTCCCCCAGTCGCTCCCTGGCGCAGGCAGGAGCCCTCCCGAGCGGCTGGAGAAGCTTCTGGCATCCCCCTGCCTTCTCAAGGCGTCTCCTGCGAATACATTTGTGGAGATTTTGCGCCGGGAGTCCTCACCAGCACTGCCTGACCCAGCGATGGAAATGGACCTGCCGCTTTCTCCCTTCTTTGACGTCCATTTCACTGGTGGAAATGCTGGGCTGCAGCAAAAGCTATTGCTTTTGGGGGAGGGAGGAGGTGAAACTTGGCTGGACAAACCTCAGAAAAGCGTTTTTAGCAGGTTTGGGAGATGCTCAAAACTTTCTCCGGCTCCTGACCTTGTTTTCCCAACAGCTTCGGTGCCTGGGGCACGGGGAGTGTCCATGTGCACCTCGGCACTGCACCTTGCACTGACCAGAGTGGATTTTGGGGAGCTGGGAGAGCTGGGCAGCATGTGCTGTTTTGTTCAGGGTAAAAGTCTGCCCCTTTTTTCTTCAGCCCATCAGTTTAGGCAGAGTTTGACCTTGTTTTATCCGGGACGAATGCACTGGGTCCTGCTGAGTGAGGGGTGTGAAAGCTGCCTCCAAAATGGGGCTCTTGGTGCATAGAGCTCTGAGTTTCCCCCAGCACTTAAACTTTGAGGTTGAATGAATTTGGTTCCCATTGGGGCAGTCCCAGCCAAAGGGACTATTCTGAGAAGGGCATCAGTGCCTCAGACTGTCGTCTTAGAACAGGATTTGGATTTTCTTTCTGCTGTTTCTCAGCTACTGTTCATAGGCAGCTGCTCCCAAAGTCGAGGGGTCTCAGAGCTTGTTTGCCTGCTGCAGCTGACAGCATCCCAGTTACCCTTTCTAGGTGGCTGCTGTCCCATTCCCATCTCCAAGGGCGTGCTTAAATTGGAAGCAGGACTTCAGTACAGGTGTGCTGCCACCTTAAACTTTGAGCACTTTGCTCTTCATCCCATTTGCTTAATAAACAGTGTTCAGTCCTTAGCACAGATTATCTCCACGGAGCTGACTTGGGTGTTTGGTTGGGAGGTGTGTTGGATAATAGTGATGGACTTCTTTAAGTGTGAGGCTAAGGGGACAATCCTTAAGTTTGGGAGTGGAAAGCTTTTTTTTTGGCTCATGTATTCTTGCTATATTTGGTCAGTTCTGTTTCACTTTCCCTTCACTGAACTCTGAAACTAATGTATTTCTCTGTAAAAAAGTAAGTTTTGCTGCAGCAGATGGGACAGGTTTTTACAGGGCTTGTCCTGTTGCGTCAACACAGCACAACAGAATTCCCCTGGGGATGAGCTTGGAGTTCTCAGGACTGGAGGAGCAAACAAGCAGTCCTTATTCTTTGCTCTTTGTCTTAAAAATAACTCCCTTCTTTTTAAAGATGAAATGAGAAGAGACATGGAGAGGCTGCCCCAGGCCACGGCGCTGGCTGGGATGACATGCTGATGTTATCCCAGGGATGCTCTAGGGGGGAAGGAAGCAGAATCTGGATCCAGATTGACCTCCCAGCTCCCTCCTTGATCTCTCACCAAGTAAATTTTTAAAAGGGGCAGTGTGGGGTTTTTCCCTTGGCTCTGCCATCAGTGTGATGTTGGATACTCCAGTGGTGGCACCAGCACAGCCCTGTCACACACAGCTGCTGCTTAACTGAGGCTTAAGGACATTTACCTGTTCACAGTACAGATTTTCCCACAGTGAAAAGTCTCCCAAAATTAAAGGTATTTTCAGCACCTAGTGCAGGGATTTTGCACTGCCTTCCCTGAGGAGCTCGAGGGCTGTTTCCACTGATCTGTAACACATCCCTTGTTCTTTCAGGTTGCAAAAGATGCGTGGTTGCTGCCTTTCCCCCTGTCTCACATCCCAGCCTGTTCTTTGCTGGGGAGGTCAGTTGCACCTTTAAATAGAGTTGGAGCAGTATTACAAGGGTGAGTCTGTCCTCTAATATTGTGCGTTCTTTTTAAAGTTTTTTTATGACCTTGAGTAAAAGTAGTAAAAGAACTTTAAAACAACACGCAATATTAGGAGTAGGGCCCCTTGAGACATCTATCTACCTGGGCTTTGTTCTTTACCTGTAGGTATGAGCTCAAGATCTCTACTTGAGTAGTCCTGACTTATCCTTTTTAAAATCTCAAGCCTGGAGAGGCAGAGTGTGACACTGACCATCTTTCAGACATCTGATTTATCTTCTCATTTCTTTTACTGCAAAACTTCCAGAGCTACTTTCGGTTCAGGCTCTGAGCATCATGTTTTGGCATAGTACTGATCTTCACAATTCCCCTTGAGCATTCTCTGCTTATGGGGCAGTGACTAATGATCAGCCTTACTTTCACTTTAGGTTTTCAGAGCTTTAGTTGAGCTAGTGACTGCCAGGGAGAGGAGATTGTGCTGGATAGTGAGGACCTTGTGAAACTTGAAATAATGAAGATGTTCCTTAGATTAAGCACCACTGAAATGTAAATAAACCCGTATTTTTACTTTCTCTTACAAATTGAGAGGCATGATTATTTCATTTAAAATTCTTTCTCTAATGGAAAGAAAACTCCTGCTGTAATGAGGACACTTGGCACCTGATTACAAGCTGCATTTGCAGGGGAGAAAGATAATTTCTGTGACCAGTGCTGGTCCATAATGGGCCTGTGTGCTGCTGAGGGGAGAGAGGTCTAGCAAGTCTTTTTGATCTTTAGTCCAACAGATGCATTTAGATCTCCCTCTAACTGCAGTGCTTGGCTCAGCAGGTACAAATATTACATTCTACTCACTGCTTATGTGCTTGGCTTGGAGGAGGTTGGTGATTGAATCTTGCTAATGCCTCCCCAGTGCTCCTGCAGCTCTGCGATGTGGGATGTGATACTGTCTCACTGCCAACTGTGGAAATGAGTATTCCAGAGATTCACTCACTTTGCAGCGTGGAAAATGCTGGTGGTCTGAAGATAAAGCATTGCCATGAGCCTAAACAACCTGGGTTTAGGAAAACATGGGGATTTGTGTTCTGACCTCTGGCTGCAGGGGCTGGGTCACAACGCTAAACACAGGGTGGTGTTTTCTGTGACTGGGTGGGAGGTGAGCCCTGCTTTGGGGCAAGACAGTACATTCAGAGGACTTGCAGCAGCCTCCCTCAGCTGAAGGAGGATTTCTGGTAGGAAATGCATTCTTTAGGTCATCTTGCCAGCACGTAAGAGGGTGGCAGAGGGGACAGAGCGTCTCTGTGCAGTTTCGGTGGAGCACAGAACGTGGCTGAGCAGGCTGGGCTTGTGCAGCTTTCTGTGCTGGCCAGCACAGCCTTAGGGGAACTTCCTTCACCAGGAGTGGGCTGAGTAGAGGAAGATCTGCCTGGTAGTTGGGCTGCATGGCTTTGGCATGGCTGGGACAAATGATTGCAGTGGCAGATGAGCAGTCGGGACTGTTCTTCAAATATCCAGTCATGCTGGGTGGATGGAGAGAGGGAAAGGAGAGCTCAGATAGTTTCAAGGATATCTGAACAGATTGTATCCAGGAAGCTGCCATTCCTTTTCCCTTTCCTGGCTGTTCTTGTGCTGGGGGATTAGGAAGTGCACTGCAGAGCTGCCATTGTGCTGGCTGGACCATGACTGATCTTTATTTAAAGGTTTGCTAAAGTTTGAAAAGCAATTCAGAGTCAGGCTGTGGCTTTATTTGGCCACAGTCAGGCACAGCACAGCCCCTCTGTCCTCAGCTCCTTCTGGGTCTGCACTGCTTCCTGGAGTCTGTAGATGTGAGGAGAGTTGGGAGTTTACAGAGCTGAGACCAGAGAAAGTGTTTATAAGGAAGAGGGTATTGCCAGAATAAAATATCATAATTAAGAGCTTTATGTGCAGATTTGTCTTCAAATTGTTTGTGCTGTGAGCTGGCCAGAAGCTCCCTGCAGAGATAACCTGAGAAATGTCTTGGATTCTGGTCACAGAGATGGAGAAGGAAACACAGCCTGGGCTGAGGGCACTTCTCAGTGGCACTGAAACAGGCTCTGATGGCACAAAATACTGCAAGTACATTTGCCCCTTGAAATTTGATTCAGCTGAACATGGAGTCTCTTTGGCTGCCCTTTGTCTCGAGAGCCTGGTGCAGTGGTTTTTGACAGTCTTCAGAGGAGCATTTTAAAGTACAATCTGATACAGCCTCACAGTGTTTCCTAAAATACTGCAGTGTGTCACTTCCTCATTAAACTATAGGTGACTCCTGAGCTGTTTGCATTTAGATGTGAATTTGAGACAGGTTTTATAAACACTCTTGTATTCACAGTTTAATACCCTCTTGGCATGTTTTGAGACTGCAGAAAGTTAGATCATCCTTCCTGGGCAGTATTTACAGAGAAATTCCAGATCAATAGGAATTTTTACTGGCCAGTCGCTCTGGGTAGGATCCTTGAAGCCATAAACAGGTTTCTTTTTTCTCTTAGATGCTGTCATTCCCCAGAGGAGTTGGTTTAGTGATGGAGCTGGTGTGAGGATAGCAGCTCATTTTGCTTGGAGATGTTTTTTTATCTGCAGGACCTAAAATGTTGTTTTTCCCAGAAGCAGCTTTATCTCTGCTGGGTGTGTGGTCTGGGTTACCTGCAGTGGCACCTTCTCTGTCCTAGTCCAGGTCTGCCTGTGTCTGCGGATGAGTGATCAGTAACTGTGGTAGCCCAGGTTCATGTGATTATGCCTTTAGTCCTGGAGCTGGATGAAAACAGTTCTTGTTGTCAATTCAATTCCTCTATCCCCTAAATCAACAACCAGTTGGGTGCTTCAGGGTGGAGAGCATTTAGAGAGAAGAGAGTTGGGATGGAAGAGAAAACAAGGGAGAGGTAATAGGAAGGGGAAATTTATCTTTGAACTCTGTGGCTGCTGCCAGGCTGTGTGGTCGATAAGGCTGTGTCCCGCCCTTGACTTCCATGCAAATATCCCTTTTGATAAAAGTCCTCTGGAATTTGGTGCTTTACAGCAGGAGTTGCACCAACAGTCCACTATTTATTGTCCTTGACTCAGTCAAGGTTTATCAGACTCCTTCCCTGGCTGATATCTTGTCTAACCGAAGCCTCCAGGAAGGGATTTGGTGCAAGCTGTGCACCTGGGGTGCACATACATACCTCAGCTGCTGTGGGGGAGCTGCCTGTGGATTCTGCTATGCTTGTGGCTCCTGGGACTCTGGAGTGCTGCAGGCAGGCCTGACCTGGGACTTTCATGGGCAGTTTTATCTCTGCTCCTGTTTACTTGGCAGTCAACAGTTGGAGCAAAGCTGGGATTTGTTGTCTGATCATTCCTCTAAATCGGCATCTGTGTCCTGTCTCTTCTGCTGCTCCCTGCACCCAGGTTTGACAACTGAGCTGTTTTAGTGCCCCAAGCCAAGCTGTTTCAGTGTCCCTCTTGCCATGAGGGAACAAACTTGCCTTTCTGATTTCTTGTTTCAGCAGCACAGAAACTGCATTGCTGCTGTATGGTGAGTAGGAGAGCACTGGGCTCTGGTTTCTGCTGGCTATGTCATGGAATCATGAAGTTGGAAAAGACCTTTAAGATTGAGCACAGCTGTGAACTCTGCTCTGCCAAAGCCACCACTAAACTACATCCCCAAGTGCCACAGCTACTTGTCTTTTAAATTCCTCCAAGGATGGTGACTCCACCACTTCCCTGGGCAGTGTGTTCCAATGCCTGACAACCCTTTAAGGGAAGAAATGTTTCCCTAACATCCAGCCTGAACCTCCCCTAGTCAACATGAGACCATTTCCCCTTGAGCACCACAAATCTGGTTTTGTTTGTGACCACTTAGCACTGAAAGTGCCACCTTCCAAGGGGTATTTTACTGAGATGAGTCTGGCTGGACTGGTTTTGAAGCTTTCCTTCCTGCCATGAGATTCAGGGCTGAGTAGGAGTGCTTGCACAGCCTCTCCAATGGATTTTTTTTTCCCCAGAACTGAGGTAGGATTGTGCTGTCTGCAGTGAAGTCAGGGTGCACGTGCCTTCGAGGGGAGCTTGCGAGACTTTCCATGGAGTTGTGGAGGAGCAAGTGTGAGTCACGAAACATTTCCCACCACACGCTGCTCTGGGGCGGGTGGATGTTTGTGTATGTTTCTGAGCTTGTTTGGACTTGGATGCCATAGCAGTGATTAGGACTAAGCTTGGTGGTTGCAAATGCCAGACTGTCCTCATCAGGACAGGATCCCACCTGCAAAACTCACCTCTGCTGTGGGTCTATCCCTGAGGTGCCCAGGATTGCCTTTACTTGACCAGCTGCAAGCTCTCTTTGAATATACTGAAGGTACTGAGGATGCCTTTGCATTGCAGCTGCAAGTTTTAACCCAGCTGGGCCGAGAGGAGCCCAGCTAGAGATTTGTGAGGCTTGCCTGGCCTGGGCTGCAGGGTGATGCTGCAGTTGGTACCCCAGCAGGGCTGGTGACAGTCTGGCACGTACAGCTCTCGAGGTGGCAGTTTAGTCACCAGCCCAGCCATTGCAAAACGTGCTGCCAGACACACAGTGGGGAGGGTGTGTGTGCCAGAGACGTGCTTTGGAGCCAGCTTAGCAAACATATCCCATGGCATTCGAGTGTCTGTTATCTCAGCTGTCCCAGGCACACTCTCCAGAGCAGCTTCTAGCTGGGATCTCCAGCTTTGGCTCACAGCTGAGCCCAGCAGTTGCTGATGGGACAGAAGAGTGCCAGGGTCAGGCTGTGTTGCTCTTTCACTTCTGAAAGCACAAATCTTTGTGACCATTGAAGTGCAAGGCCGACTTAGTGGGTAAGGAGATGGAGTGAGATCAACTGCTAAAGGCTGTAGACCAGGAAAAAAACCAGCAGCAGATACAGACTCTTTTATTTAGGGTTAGTCCTGAGCTGCAGAATTTTGGCACATAGCCAGATAAATACAGTACAAGTGCAGTCAGGAAACTGTTGCCATAATCAGCGTGGTGAACAAAGGTATTTCTCAGGCATAAAGTGTTTCCTAATTCATTGTGTGTCCATGGCCACCGAGCAGATCCTGGAAGAGGAGGGAATTGCCCCAGCTCCATCTCACTTGGCCCAAGCATCTCACTGCAGCAAGGATCTCACAGCTGAGGCTCTGGGTTAAAGCACAAACGCCTTTAAGTACTTACTAATGGATTACTTGTCAGTACAGTTAAATACTGAAGTGTCACCTGAGGGAAAAGTCTGCATTTTGGAGCCTTTTAAAATGTTCTTCAAAGTGAGTCTTTGTTTTGTAAGAAAGAAATTAAAAAGAGAAGGAGAATGACTAATCTTTGTTGTGATGAGTGTTGTGGATTTGATGGTTGAGAAGCGTAACGACTAATTTGAAAAAAATTTAAAAATTGAAGTTAAAATCTCATTAATCATTTGAGCTATTTCAGAAGGAAAGTTCAAGGAGGGGGGGGAAAAAAGGAAAAGAGGTGGGAGTCAAAAAAAGTGACTCAGGTGCCACTAATTGAGTCTGAGTAAATCATTCAACTCTAGTTGCACATCAGACCTGCCCAAGGGGGCATTGCACAGGCTGGCAAGGTGTCCTTTGCCATCAGGAGTCACAGCCTGTGGTCAGTCATACAGGCTTTGGGTCCAGCAGTGACCTGCTGCAGAGTGGTGTGTCCCAGGGCCCTCTCAGGGACATCAGAGGGAAGGAGACCCCCAGAGAAGGGGAGGATGTGGTTCTGCAGCCTGGCTGCCTCGCTCAGCTCCCTCTTGGGCAGCGCTGTGTTTTGGGGATGTGTAACATGATCCAGTCCCTGCTTTGCAGCACAAACTGTTGGGTTCCTCCATTTCTAACGTCCTTTTTTTTCTCTCCAGGCGTCTCGGTGCTGAGCTGGGGAAATCTGTAGTGTACCAGGAAACCAATGGAGGTAAGAGAAGTCTCTACTATTTGCAACTGTTTTGAGGCAATCTTAGAAATGCTGGGTAACTCCATTGGCCAGACCTGTCTAAGAAGTGCAGTTGTGATGTTACTGCTGCTCCTGGCAGTGCTGAACCTCCATGCCTGACCTTGGACAAGGCAATTAAACGTGTTCCTTGTTTTCCCTTGTTATCTTGTTTGTTTGCCCATCTGCAAACTCCCCTCTAGAGTCCTGCCTCAGATTTTGGCTGCTGCCAGGTCTTTTATGTGCCTATGCTGAGCAAAACATCTCCAGGTTTAAAAGTAATGCCCTGCTTTCTCAGTGTTTGCCTTGTGAACTTTTAAATTATCCCTTTCTTTCAGCCCTTCTTTGCCACACAGAATTTACAGCTGCCCTTGCTTTTAAAAGTGCAAATTCATGGCTGTGCTGGGGAAAATGCCTCTTGGAGGATGCTTTTGTTTTTAAAGAGGTTAACGCTCCACAAGTGTCCATTTTCAGATGCTGGGCTAAAACAGAAGTATATTGGCCAGCAGAATTCTGTGGCCAAGAGTCATTTACTATTTCAAGACTTCTGTTACCTTGTTTGCAAGAGAGAGTAGAACCAGAGAGCTGCTACAGCCTAGAGGAAGGGGTGGAGGATTTGTGGTAGTTGCAGCCGGAATGGGCCTCGCGGTGGGAGAGCTGCTGTGGTTATGCTGGGGCTGGCTGGTGCATTCCTGCCAGGGAGAGCTCGCTGCCCTTTGGGGTTGATTTTAAATCAGGTTGCTTGCTACGAGGTCTGAAGTCATTTTTCATCGTTGCACAGCAAATGAGTCTGCTCTCAGCAGAGTCCTGCAGGGTTACTGCCAGGGCAAGGCAATTAGACTTGGAATTCCATAGCTGAGGAGCTGTTTCTCTGGTTTTCCTTACCCCTGCCCTCTAGCTCGTGACTGTGTGGGAAATGAGTAACTAAGGCAGGCACCTTGGGAAACATGGAGGCATTGCAGAGCTGCATTTGAGTCAGGGGCTATAGAAGTGGTGCTCAGCAGGGACCCAGACTTCCAGACTATGTCAGTGTTGAGATGTCTTGACCTTGACAGTGAAACTGGGGAGTTCTTGCTCTGAACTTGGTGCTGCTGGTGTTGCCTTGAGCTCTTCAGCCAGCATGGAGCTGATCCCATGGTAAGCTGTGAAAGAGCAAAGTGCAAAAGAGCTGAGTTACCTTCTTGGAAGTACTGAAGGTTGTTCTGCCTTAGGTGGTTAATTGCTCACTAATGAAAGTGCTGTTGACAGTTCTCAGCAATCTGTGGAGGCGTGAAAATGATTTCTCATTGAGAGTTAGGTAAATTGTCTTCTAAATTTTAAAATTCTAAATTCTAAAATTCTAAATTCTGTAAAAAATAAACAGCTATTCAGCCTGCTTTTGCTTTGTAAATACAGCTAGCTCACTGGTATGTCATGCCAGCTTTACCCAGTTCCAGCCTTTGGAAAATCCACTTGGCTCATGTGTGTATGTATGTGCACAAAGGGCAGAGGAGCGAGTCCTCATCTACCCTGACCAGGGGGCAAGGTTGCTGCTACAGCATGGTGTGTTGTCACTGTCAACCTGACGTTTGACTCTGTTTTCCATCCTTTTCAGAAACAAGAGTTGAAATAAAAGAGTCTGTCCGGGGACAGGATATCTTCATCATACAGACAATCCCCAGGTGAGGTACTTGGGGCTCGGTTTTTCACCTGGGATGTGCTTTGAATACCTGGATCAGCAGATCAGTGCTTTGCTCACTGTTAACCAGCACAATAACCCTTGCAGTGTTGTCATTGCTCTGACTTAGATCTAAGACCCTACATAGTGTTAAGCTGTTAACATTCCCAGGGGATTGATTGCAGCACTGAGATGCTTCCCACCAAATAGCTGGAGTATGTCACTTGAGGCAGGAACAGGAATGACTGATGGTTTCCACTGAAACACCCCTGGTCTGTGAGTTGGTGGCCTTTCAGGCTCAGCTGTTTGGTGATTCCTGACTGGCAGTTCCATCCCAGGATGGAACTTCCTCTGCCTCCCAACCACCAAGCAACAGAGCCAGCATCAAACAGCAGCTGCTGCTTTCATTGCAGGCTGGATTACTCTTCCCCTTTTGCTGTAGTGATGTGAAACTGGTGGGAGCCCATAGCCTCCCTCCTGTACTTCTACAGTTCTTGATGATCGTGGGCCTTTTTGGGTTTTATTTTGTGCTGTTCTAGGGTTGCAGAAGAGAAGTGCTGCAAGTAAGCAGAGGGCTAGAAAACCATCTGTAACCCCAGGAACCTTCCTCTTCCAGAGCCAGCAAAGAGCAAGGTTCCTGGGGTTACAGATGGTTTTCTAGGGGATAGCATTAGGGTGATGGGAGGGGAGCACACAAATAAATGATAACTGCAAATTGACCTATTGTGGGCAGGGGAGGTGCTGTTTTCAGAGATAAGGTATTGGTATTAGCAAAACAAGGATATTCCACCTCTGATAGCTTTTTCCAAGTTACCAGATTCTGCTGAGATTTTCTAGATCACAAGAAGTAATAAGTTAGCAGAGCTCAATTGTAGCTTAAAAGTAGCAGGAAGCAGAATTGCCTGGACACAGGATTTTTCCTTGCTTGCTTAAGAAATAGAGCCCACGGAGAGTTCAAGTTGATTTCCTCTGTGAAATGCTTGGCCTGTTGTAAAGAAATCAGTAGGACTACTAGACCAGCTTACTTGCTTCTGGAATTCCTCTTGCAGGCAGAAACATTTTCTTTGGTCTCATGTCTCTCCAGAGAGATGCCCCAAGTTTTTCCTCCCTCAGGGGGCAACTAAATCTCCACAAGATGAAAATCCCCTGCTGTAGGATTATGTTTCGGGTGAATGGTGCCATTCCCTTGTCCCTTGTGAGGGTGTTCTCTGAAATAACTTGTAACTGAGACCTGTGTAAACATGAAACAGATCAAGTGTTCAGAGAGCTAACTCAGAGCATTAGGGACAGGAACAGTTTTGGGAGGGGAAAACCTCCCCTTGCTTTTAACTTGTTGATCCCCTTGTTTTTCCATTAACTAAATTCAGTGTTTTGGGCCAAGAAGTGGATCTTTTTTAGCCCAAATGTTCAATGCCCTCCCGGTGAGGAGCCAGTGTTGTGCAGCCAAGTCATCTTTCATTCCTGAACTGCAGCTGTGCCTTGGTGCATTGCTAGAGAGGACAGGTTCAAGGACATCTCAGTTTTGCAGGGGATTTCAGGAAGCTTTTCAGGAGAGTCAAAACAACTGTGTGAAATAATCTATGAATAGGGCTTCCACACTCAGTAGTGGTTTGAAAAGAAAATATTAGGACTTGTTAGTAGAGAGGGAAACAACCTCGTTATGCTGCAGTGTGAATTCACAGTCTGCATCTTAAATGCACAGAGAGAACAGAAATACCTGAATATTTGATATAGGCTCTGTCCTAAAAGCTGTAGCACAACCAAAAAAAAAAAAAATGACAAGGACAGGTACCATCCAAGACTGGTGTGTGGACTGGCATTTGTGTGAGGGGAAAATCAAATAGCTCATGTTTAGGTGGTAGAAAAACGAACGAGTTGGTGGTTTTGTGATACCTTAATGGCAAAAGGAGCCTTTTGGTGCTGAGTGTTGGTGCTGATTGCAGAGCCCATGGCCAGTGTCACATAAGGTGTTTGCTCTGCCTCGAGAGCAGGGTATCCAGGTGTAGCCCAGGCAGGGATAGGGAGCAGCAAGTGAGGCCCTGGGGTGGTAAGCAGGGTGTGGGAGATATCTGAGCTGTCTCTGAGTGTCCTGGTAATGAGCTGCCAGCCCCTGTGTGAGGTCTTGGCTCAGCCCTCCCAGCTGTAACTAGCTGAGCGTGGTTTCAGGGCCCGAGATGGGGAGGGCAGCAAGGAGCCTGGGATGCTCTCTTGGATACCTGGTTTGGAGATGCTGGGGCTGGGCTTCCCCCGCCAATGTCATTTTCCTGAGCTGGTTCCCTTGGTTGGGGTCAGTGCCCCTTGCAGAGGAGCAGATCAGTGATGGCTCAGCATGAAGCCATCTCAGCCCATCCAGCCTGGGCCCTGCTGGAGGGATAGACACATCCACCACTGCCTAGTGCCTGTCCCAGCTGGTCTGGAGGAGCTTCCCAGAGCCCAGCTTGGGGTCCTCCTTGAATACTCCTTGAGTAACTTCTCCATCAATATGGCTTCTGGTGTCCTGCAGCAGCACCAGGACTGCTGGTGCCTTTTGAAGTCCCAGTCTTGTTCTCTACCTGCTTTCCATATGAATGTGTGTGTACTTTCAATGAGTAAGTTGAAAAATAATGATGAAAAATACTGAATTTCTCAGATGAATTTTAAATAGGCTTCAGTTTGACCACTTTGTTTTTATATGACACTGATAGTAGCATCTTTTTCTTCTCTCACAGCCCCACTGGCACAGCTAAATCACCAAAGGGAAGAAACAGTTCTTTGTTTGCTCGTTGTCCTGTGTGGCAGGGGGCTGTGTTTTATGTAATTCTTGGCTGGATGCTCCGGAGCCAACAAGGCTTTCTTGTGTGTAAATGGCATTGTGTGCGTGGGCTGGTGGGGCCAGGGGGACAACAGAGACCCAGAGCCTCACAAAAGAAGAGGCACAAGTGGAGGTTAATTTCCAAAGGCAGGGAGAGCAGTGGGGATATGGAAATGGTCAGAGGTTTGTCACGGGTCGTGTCCCTGAGCAGTTGGAGAAGCTGTCTCAGGAGGAAAACAGGGCCTGAGCAATGTCTGGGTGATGTCCAGAAAGCTCTGCAGAGCTTCAGGCTGCTCTGTGCTGTTTACTCCTCTGCTGCTGCTTGGAAAGGTGGCCCAGTCAGCCCCTGCCCTGTCACCATGGGCTGCACAGCTGAACCAGCACAACCATGCCCTCCTGACCAAGCTGGGGACATGGTGGGTCACTGGGGGCTGTCCATGCTGGAAACTTCCAGGCAAAGGGGTCTGTGTTGCAGGAGTGCCTGTACTACCATCTGAAGCACATGTTCTTCCGTTCCCAAAAGTTCTTGAGTCAGTCTGTGGTGACACAGACAGTGTTTCTTGATGTTGGTCTTAAGGAGCTAAAGTTGAACTAAGGGCTTGGCTTTTTTCCCCCCTTCTCAAAATTAATTAAAATGCAGATCAATGCACTCCTACTGGGCCACACCAGTCATCATGGGGAAACAAACTGTAAATGGGATATTTCAGTCTCATGACCGGTGACAGGACTTGAGGAAACAGCATGAAGCTGAGTCAGGGGAGGTTTAGGCTGATATCAGGATAAGATTTTTCAACCCAAGGGTGGTTGAACACTGGAACAGGCACCCCAGGGAAGTGGTCACAGCACCAAATCTGTCTGAGCTCAAGAAGCATTTGGGCAACACACTCAGGGACAGAGTGGGATTGTTGGGGCATCCTTTGCAGGACCAGGAGTTGTACTCAATGATACTGATGGGTCCCTTTGAACTCAGCATATTCTGTGATTCCTCTGCCTACACTGCTTTTTTGTTTTGTGGTTTTTTCTTTCAAGAAATAGTCCTTTAGCTTTTCCTGTGCTGTTGTTCCTTCCATCTCTAGATAAGCTAAAGGGTGTGGAGATGCTGACCTCCACTGAAGTGCTGTGTCTAGAGTTTATACTGCTCCAATTGCAGTATTTCTTAAGGCAGGAAAAATAACCTGCCTTACACTGTTAAAGAGGAAAATACCCCAAGAAATCCAGTGTGGATGAAGTTGTGTTGATTGCATGTGTGCTGCTTCTTAAAAGCCTATTTTATTTCAAATTACACTGTATCAAATAACATTTGTTCCAAAGTAAATTCTACACAGAGCCTTTTTTGTCTGATGATGGGGGGAAATCATCATACACCTTATGTTAGAGTATAAAATCAAATTCCAGTTCACAGCTCTTGAGTGTTGGCATCGGGTCCTGTATGTGTAAGAGTTGATTGTAATTTGTTGTGGCATGGTGGAAGGAGCTGTATGGTTGCAATCTGGGTCTGGCATACATTAGCCTGAGATATAGCATTATTTGCTTGGAATTTTGGTGAAGGGTGGTCTGGGTATAAATGGAAAAGGAGTTGCATTGGAAGAACATCCTGCTAATCTTTGGAATTGTGTTCAAATCTCCTAGAGATGTGAATACTGCTGTCATGGAGCTGCTGATCATGGCCTATGCACTGAAGACTTCCTGTGCCAGGAACATCATTGGGGTCATCCCCTACTTCCCCTATAGCAAACAGAGCAAAATGAGGAAGAGGGGCTCCATAGTCTGCAAGCTGCTGGCTTCAATGCTCGCCAAGGCAGGTGAGTGTCCCAGGGAGCAGCAGCACAGCAGGCTTGCTGGGCATCCCAGAGGTCATCTGTCCTTCCATTCTCTTGTTTGATGTGGAGATGTGCTGCTGAGATCCTGAGCCACGCTGCGGGGGAATTCATTTTCCTCAGTTTTCTTGTGTTTCTTTGTAACTTGCACCTGGGGAAGTGGCCTAGAAATGCTGTAGTGAAATACAGTGTCAGCCCAGTGCTGTGGCATCACCTGCCTGTTTCTCATTATGTCTGTGGAACTTCTGTGTTAATCTGTTTATGACTATTTTATGACATGGCATAACAGTCTGAGTAATAGCTAAAACAGTCTGGAAAATGAAGGTATTGAAGGACCTCTAGTTACGTGGGAATATTTTCAATAAATTGTTGTCTTTTTTCCCTCTTAGGTTTAACACACATTATCACTATGGACCTTCATCAAAAGGAAATCCAAGGCTTCTTCAGTTTTCCAGTAGACAACCTGAGAGCATCCCCTTTCTTGCTTCAGTATATACAGGAAGAAGTGAGGTTACTCTAGTTCTATATATATTAATTTGTCTGAACTCATTTTAATGTGATGGCAGCATTGGGCCTCTGCTTAAGTAGAGGTGGTGGTGTCAGTCTAGGTCAATCCTTTTGTTAATGAATTCTTTCTCAGGGGGTACCTATTGCATGTTTCATGGAAAAATGTTACTCTGCCATGATTGGATAGAAACTGAATTGCAGCACAAGCAGGAGAGAGGAGCTTGCTCTCTGTGGAGTTAGTGCCATTTGAGAGGTGCTATTTGTGCTCCTGCCTCTAATCACCTCTGAAATCCTGTTAAACTGCCTCCCCTCTCCCTTTGTGCTGTGCTGGGTTTCTGACTGCTTTGAATTATTGATGGACTTTGTCTTGGGCTGAGTGTAGGAGTGCTGAGCACAGCAGGGCTGGGAGCAGGGCACGGAGGTTTTATTCTCCATGTGCAAAAGATGATGATTTATTCCCACATGGTGAGAGCAAGGCTTCCCCGTATGGGGAGGGTTAAACATAGTGAACATTCCCACCTTTGCAGAATACACAAATACTGATGTTGAAAGCAAGTGCAGTTGCCTCTCTAGTTTCTTGTCACAGAATGAAAATTTGGTTCTGGGGAGGAGGACGGGTGAAATTATTCAGCCATGTATCAAACCAGTTACTCCCTAGTAAGAAGGTCTTTTTTTAATTAATTAACTTTTTATCACATCCAGATTCCAGATTACAGAAACGCAGTTATTGTAGCCAAATCTCCTGGTGCTGCTAAAAGGTAAATGGATGCTTTGCTAGCTGGTTAAAAGTTACTTGGAAAATACCTGAGCTGGTGGAAAATATACCAGGGAAAGTATGGGAGGGTGGCAGATGGATTGACAATCTGGTTATAATTCCTTTGTGGCTGGAAACGGGATGGATGTGGTGCAGATAGGCAGCTGCACTTTGTATTCCCACCCCCATGGGAATAAACTCTGGTGGTCTCACTGAAATGGTTTACCTGGGGTCAGACTTGCTTCTGGAGTTTCAGCAGTGCCTGACTATCTCAGAAAGCGTTTTGCACATGGAGGAACACAGGACACCCTGTGGTGGAGCCAAGGGGTAGAGTGGGCTTTGGGATATTAACAAGGAATGAAGAGTCACTTCCAGTGAGATTTCTTGCAGTGAAACAGCCACAGAGGTGCAGCCTTTGCCTGCTGCTGGTCGGGGGGAGACTTGCTGTAGTGAGCTGTGAAGCTGCATCAGCCCAGCACCTTCCTGAGAGGCTGTTTTTGTCTTGCAGGGCTCAGTCTTACGCCGAGAGGCTGCGGCTGGGGCTGGCAGTGATCCATGGAGAGGCTCAGTGCACGGAGCAGGACATGGATGACGGGCGTCACTCCCCTCCCATGCTCAAAAATGCAACTGTGCATCCTGGCCTGGAGCTGCCATGTAAGATCAGGCTTCTCTGCTTACGTTTGGGGGAAAAAAAAAGAGAGAAAAGTTTAGTGGGAAATTTCTGTGTGGATATCTGTGTGGGTGTAACCAATCTAAAGGAATTAGGATTTAGAATTTTTTTCATGGGGAGGTTAATATCAGTGAGTTGTAGGAGAAGTCACAGGGGAAGGTTTTTATTTAACTCCTTCTGGCCGTGCAGAGCATCAGTATTTTCTCCTTGGCTGTGCCTGCTCCATAATGTTAGACTGACAAACCTCTGATAAAGGTGGTGCTTTTACAGTGTTCAGCAACAGAATTCATTGAGCTGATGAAACAAGGGAGATGTAAAAGTGTAAATAATGAGATAACAGCCAACAGGCTGTTGGCTTCACTGGGGAGGGGAGGGGAGGTCTGGTCTCTCTCTTCCCTTCTCTGCAGCCATTATTACTGCTGGAAATCTTCTTCACCTTGGCACCCAGGTGATCATATTCCAATGTCTGTTTTGACAAGGTTTTGAAGTTTTTGCAGCTGGGGTGAATAGGTTCTCCAAGAGCATTGTTGATCTGCTTCAGGAGCTCTTGCCATTCTTTTGGGAGCAGAGAGCAAAAGAAAAAGAGGAAATGTGTGTTCTGGGAAATGCCATCCTCAGGATTACTTCTATTCTGGCAGCAGTAATAAATAACAATTCAATCAAAATCCAGCTCCCTTTTGGGAGGATTTTAGCTTTCTAGGCAGGTGGTGGTAGGACAGAAATTGGGAGCAGGAAGGTGTCTGAGAAGTGCCCATGGGACAGGCTGTGTGCTGCTGTGTGTGGCAACACCAGCAGTGGTTTGGGCTACTGATAATCATCTCATCTTTGGAAATTCACGGAGAACATCCAACCAGCTTGTGGGGAGCTTGTGGAGGGGAGGCGAGTAAGACTGAAGGCATTTTACGTCACTCTAGTTGTGTTTCATTGGAATGCAATCAGTTAAACAGTGTTTTTGTTGCTGGTGAAACTCCTCTTGGGCCTTGGGGGGCAGGTGGGGTTTGGCAGTGAAGTTTGGGACTTTACTGTTCTCCTTCTGATAAGGGGTTTTTTTTCATGGCCATGCAAGAAAGCAGGAATTTGCATGGTTATTCTTCACTTCCTCCTTCCCCTCCTATTCTGAAGAGAATGCTGTCCTCCAGAATATCAGTAGCTGGCATTTGTCTGCTATGGAGGAATTGATGTGATTGTATTTTTATTTCCAGCCATGTCATTTCAAAGAAGCTCAACTGTGAATGGTTGTGCTGCTGGAGAACCCTGTAAATGGTTGTTCATACAGAAATGTGCCCTTGTCGAGTTTAGTTATGAATCCAATGGAAAATTGTTTTCAGTCCTCCGCTACCCAAATACAAACTAATTTGCTGTGTATCACCACTTTCTTATTTTATCTCCTGCTGCACAAACTCAGCACTTTACCAGATGACCTTACATCCCTGCATGCCTAAGGCACAGTGTGAAACAGTCGAGCTGTGGCTTGGCAGCTCCCTGTCATGGGGTGGATTGTGGGTAGACTTGTCCAAAACTCTCAGTAGAAGTTGCTTTCTCTGCAGTTTTCTAACCTGATAGATACCTGGTTTTGAGTGAGCTGGGTTCTGGAGGTGCAGAATTCTGAGGTTATCCCTGTCTAAAAGCAGTCTGTGCATCCTGGTTGTGTCACAGTCTGCCAGACAGAGGTGAAAATGCAGCTGGGATGTCAGTGGTGTGAGTGTCTGTGCTGGCCCTCTCTGCTGTGCCTCATTTCTTGTCTAATTCAGTCATTTGAAAAGCATCTTCCACCTCAAATGTCACATAATTCCAAACCCTCATTCAGCTCTCCCTTCCTGGTGGTGAAAGCTCTGACAGCAGAGTGTAGCAGGGTTCAGCTACGTGGTTGGTTGTGAAAGGTCAGACATGTGCTGCTGCTCAGAACTGGATGTTCCTTACACCAAAACTGCCCCCAGCCCCTCTGATTGTCAAAACAGATCCCATCTGTGAGCCTGCCTGGCTCAGCAACCAAACCTGGGATGTTCCTGGGGAGTGGCTGAGACTCCGTGTGGAGCATCCCGCTCTGGGCTACAAAGCAGATCAGTGTGGAGCATCCCAGACCTGGCAATTGAGGCTCCAGGCAGTTGTGTTAGAGCCAGGAGAGAGGTGAACCCTGTGTCTGGGAGCAGCCCCAGAGCCCCACAGTGATGGCTCGTGCTTTGTGCCATTCTCCATGAGTTTCCTGGTGAATTGGCCGGGCTCCTGCGTCCTGGCATGCACCTTCTCTCCCTGTTCTAGCAGGGATCATGTGCCTCTAATTAATGAGTGCTAGGCAGTGTAATGGCTTATTTATTGTTCTGTGAGCATGGCCTGATGTGATACCGTGGTTTGTAGGGAGCCACAACAGAAAAATGCCAGAGGTGCTTCTAACTGCACTTAAAACGCTGCACTGAAGCGGCAGCAAGAGCCCACATCACTGCAACCCCTGAAATCAGAGCCTTGGAGACAGGACGTCATTCCAAGGTTATTCCCTTTGATTGTGTGCTTTTGTGTCTCAGAGCTTGCAGCTGGCTCGGGGCTGTGCCTTAACAAATGCATGGGGACTCTTTGCATGTTTCCTGGAGAAAAAGAGTGGAGCACCATCTGTTAAGCCATTTCAGTGGCTTTGGAATTCAGTACTTTACACTGAGAGCTAATGATCTGCTTAAGTCCCAGAGCCCAGCGAACTGCCACAAAGGAAGTTTGGGGGGAAAAAAACTGGAGTGACCGTAGGTCTGTTCCTGCTTCCCTTCCCCCATCTTGCCTGTGTTTAGGCTGGGCACAGGGATGTTTTCTGTCCTTCCAAGGCTATCTCTACACAAAACAGTTCATTCTTGAGCAGCCTTTTGCTCTCAGGCTCTGTTGTAAATGCAGGATTATATTTCTTGGTGATTGTCACTTTAATTTGCACTGCCAGCTCCAAACAGAATTTATTTTAGTATTTCTTTACCCATTTTTGACCAGTTAATTAAAGCAACATGTTTACACACCTGGGAATGCTGCTTCTTAGTGCCAGTGATCTTGCCTTTAGCATGTGATACTTTGGTGTATATCATGCACATCTGAATGAAAGTGTTCTTTGATATTCCTGTTTTATAAAAAATGGTGGTTGGTCTAGTTTTTTTCTCTTTTATTTTTCCCCCCTCAGAAGCTACAGATACCACAAGCATCTTTTCTTACTCTCCAGAAAAAGTCAGCAACTCTTTAACCCGAACTTGTACATGATCCAAGGGGTTGCACCAGGCAGAAGTAGCACCGTGTCTTATTTCTGTTACCCTCTTCTGTCTACAAACATAGAGCTTTTGTGTCTGGGAGGAAAATATTCTTTATTATTTGAATAATTTTTCAAGGCACCTCCTCATAGCAGTTCCAACTTGCACATCTTGATATATCCAAAGATTTTGAAGAAGAAACTAGCTACACTAACCTTTGTGTAGACTCTCATCACCTTGGAGCAGTTGAGATTTGATGTGGTTGTGGGTAGATCTTTGGCTTGCAATTTTTTTTTCTTTTTTTTGCAGAGAAAATTGAACAAGGAAAAGGGAGAACATCTCTTTAAGATCCGGGTAGGTCGACACGTTGCCTACCATTCTTTAAAAATAAACCAAAATTGAAATACAGCTTTTAAAAAACAGAGAGAGATGCAAAGCACTGCTCATGTTGCTGGTTGCCATGTTAGCCTTTAAGCACAGCAAGGAATGTGTCTGCTTCCTTCATGGAATAGAAGGATACTGATTTGCTGAAACTCTATGTCTCTGTGAGTAAAATAGTGCTGAATTTCAGTTCCCCAGGCCTGTTCACCATTTGTGCAGAAAGGTTTGCCCTGACCTGGCTGTTGTTAACAGAGATGGCACTCATCAGTGGATACACACGGAGGCTGGGATGGCAGCCAGGTGGAATCCTTTTGATACTTCACAGCTCCCACCAGGAGCTCTGTTACTGTCCAGACCAGATAGTAAACTCACAACTAATCTAAGCAGGTCAGTAGTGCCTGTAACTGAAATTTATGATCTGCTTATCTCTCGTGGTGCTTAATCTTCGTTTATTACAAATAATCTTCCTTCTCATAAGAATATTTTTCCTTCAGGATTTAGACGTGACTTTGCATTTGATAGGAGACTCAGAAATAACCATGCAAGGGAGGCTGAGGAATCTGTGCCATGAAGAGCTGTTGATTAACTCTTCAGTCCAAGGTAGCTGTGACTTTAACTGCAAAACTTGGCAATGAGTGATGGGACTTTGGTCAAAACAGAATTACTGGACACTTTTTATACAATTTTGGTAGGTTTATGGAAAACCAGCCTGTGGAGTAGGTCATGGATGTGAAGAACAGCTCTACACAAGAATCTTCGAAGTTGTGGTTGTTATAATTGCTTTCATCATATCCCTCAGTGTGACTCATTCACCCAGCTGTGCTTGCACTCCAAGCATTCCCAGGCACTGATGAGATATGGGAATAGTGCTGGATCATCCTGCTGTGCAGGATGGGGAGTTTAATGTAAGACTCTTTTGATGAGGAGAGCAGAGATCAATATTCAGACAGGCTTTTTGGTGGGCAGTGGCTTGTGTTCTGCTGCTCAAGTATTACATTGAAGTGGATTATCCTAAAAGAGAAAAATCTTGCTGTGTCTGAACTCCTTGAGGCACTTGAGAAGCTTCTGTGGCCAGAATCCTGGCAAGACCCGAGCTCACAAAAGGAGGGGCACCAAGTGCCTTGGTAGGACACTTTGCAGTCACTGTGGAGAGCATAAAATAGGAGTGTGGGGTGTGGAGGTGGGCCAGGTAAGTGTTAGAAAATGCTGCAGGTGCCTCTTGGCTTCAGGGGTTAGACCAGGCCAGATTGTCACCTAGTGACATATATCTGCCCACCACAGTGTGGTGCTTTTGTACCAGCACCCCATGGCAAGTGAGAAGTTTGGCAGATAGACAGCAAGTCCCTGGCCTGTACTGGAGGCTGGTTGCTGTTTGATGTAAGTCTGAAGGCTGTGTTACATCTGGACACTCTCAGGGCATCTTAGTTCAGATCTCTGGTATTTTTTTGATGCTGCTGGAATTTTGGCCGGATGTGGTTTTGCATGAGCCCTGTCAGTGCAAAAGTAGTGTCAGGAGAGAATGGAACCTGATTTCCCAGTACGTCTCTTCGCCGTGTGTCAGGTAGCACAGCTTGTCAGTGTATCCCTTGATCCAATTGCTGGTTGCACTGAGCTTGTTGAACTGAGTTTCAGCTGGATTTTGTCCTGCTCTTTCCATTAATCCACTTAAAAATAATCAGCAAATTTGCTTCTGCAAACTTCCTTAATCTTTCTTTGCCTGAGCAGGTGTTATTAAGGTTCTTACACCCTCTCAAAGATCCTTCTGTGTCTGGTGATGTGAGAAAGCAAATGAGCTGCAGCACAAGTCTCTGATCCTACAGATGATTTACTGAGTCCAAGAGGTGAAAAGTTGCACCTTGTAAAGCACTTGCCCTTTGAGAGGTGCTGCTTGGGAAAGCCCACTTGTTGTTCCCAATCATGGAGTGGACTCTTTTTCAAGTCCTGTGCTGGAGCACAGAGAAGGTCACTGATATTGCCCATAAACCGGTGCTGCTTTGTAGCTCTCCTTGCCCAGGGGTCTCTTAGAGAGTTGGAATTGCTTTCTGTGTCTGAGGTCAGTACAAAATCCCCACAGAAACAGAGTTTCCTCTTTATGCAGCAGTGCTGTTCATTTGAGGAGGAAAATGATGGTTAAAGGAGGGTTTCTCACTTAGGTGGGTGTCAGGATCATGTAAAGCACGTCTGTGTGCATCAGTGTAAGATGTTTAATGGTTCAGCCTCTTGTGTGGTGGAACAGTTGAGGTTTGACTCAAGCCTGACTCACCTGGACTCTTTTTTTTCCTTCTTCAGTGATGATGGCCAAGGAGAAACCGCCGATAACTGTGGTTGGAGATGTTGGAGGAAGAATTGCCATCATTGTGGTACGAGTGTGAGGGGAGCAGGTGGGGGGTGGCTTCCTCACAGCATCTTTGCTTCAGCTGATCTATTCCTGAGGGTTGGAGGGATGGCTGGTATATGAGTGGGAACATGTTTGTTAGACAGTCTTTTCTCCAGTAGTGCTGGTGGCTTTGGTTATTTCAATTTTCTGTTGAAAACCCTTTACACTTCAGCTCTTTGAGCCCTAAAATCTCCTTGCTCCCTTGACTCTAAGTGTCAGATGTCTGCAAGTAATGAATAAATCCAGGGCACACAGAAAAAAACCCCAAACAAACAAAAAACTTGCTGAGCTTCTCTTACTTGCTATGCCATGCTGCAGTGTAAGTAATCAACATGCAGTTCCCACCCTATGAAAAATACGCCTTGCTGGTGATAAACTGTGAGTGCGTGTGCAGAGACTAATTTGTTTCCAAGACACAACATTTGTTCTCCACGCTAGCAAAGGGTCATTAAACCAGGGAAATAGCATTCAGAGATTAGTCATGCACGTGGCTGTCCTCATCAGCAGCTGAAGTAGACAGGGATTCTGTTTTTCATCCGTGTGCATGGCCAAAGCTGCAGTACCCTGCAGATCCACCCCTGCCCTGCAGGCTCTGTAAACTTCTGGTTTTGATGTTATTTCTGTTTCTGCTCAGGATGACATCATTGATGATGTGGAAAGCTTCGTAGCTGCTGCAGAGATCCTGAAAGAGCGTGGAGCCTACAAGATTTTTGTGATGGCTACTCATGGGCTCCTGTCAGCAGATGCCCCCCGTCTCATAGAGGAATCCTCCATTGATGAGGTGAGTCTGCTCTCTGGACTGCAGAGGAGGGGCTGGCACCAAAACTCACTCAAAATTGATGTCCCTCCCATGGCACGTAGCTCATGTCTGGAATTACTCATTTGATTAGGTGCTTTCAGTTAGCTGGTTCTTCACTGGAACAAAAAAAAAAAAAAAGGGGTGTGTGTGATTAATACTTGTGCAGATCAGATCTGCTTCCCTACAAATATTAGTCATCCATGCCTGGACATTTCCCTTGCTGCAGCTGGGGGTGTGTGGCTGCCATCTCACTGTGCAGCCCCTCTCCCCCAGCTGGTCAGGGGCTGCAGGTTCATGAAGGGGATGGGATTTCACACCTTAGTAATAGATCCAGTGATCTGAATGGACCCATCAGCCTGTTGGAGAGTGCTGGTTACACTGGTCCCCCTCAACAGATTGTCACAGAGGGGAGACCATTTATTTTAATCTCTTTTCCTAATATGCCAGGATTTCTCCCCCTGAACTGTGAAATAGCAGTACACACCCCTCCTAGAGTCAGTCCGAGGTGGCTGCTCAAGGAGGGTGAATGTTCCAGCAGCATAACTTCCTTTCCTTTCTGGCCCTCCATAGGTGGTGGTGACCAACACTGTTCCTCACGAGGTGCAGAAGCTGCAGTGCCCCAAGATAAAGACTGTGGATATCAGTTTGATCCTCTCAGAAGCCATCCGGCGAATCCACAACGGCGAGTCCATGGCCTATCTCTTCCGCAACATCACTGTCGATGACTAGACCTGAGCCTGCCCCCGTCCTGGATTCCACCAGAGAAGGAAATCTGCATGGGAAGGCAATACCATAAAACATAGGCATAACACAACTGTTTATTTTTGTAGGAGCGTTGAGGTTTTCAGGGTCTTGAGCCATGAGATCTAATAGAAAAAGAAAAAACCAACCTGACCAGCACTTTACAAGTGAATAGAAGGGGCCACTGGCAGTGGGGAGGATTACACCTTAATTAAGAGAGATGGAGAAATGAGGTGGTGTTGAATTTTAAAATTCCTTTAATGATTTTTTTTTTTTTTTTTTAGTGTGTTATCTCTTGCCCTGTAGGGGCGGAAAGAAAAGCTAAAGAGAAGTAGCTGTCAGCTTGTGAGAAGGCAACAGAGACTGCTCACTGCTGTGTGGGCAGCAAGAGCAGCCTTTGGGGTTGTTTCTGCCTGTGTCTTGCCCCAGAGCATGGAAGGTGAACACTCAGGCTGTGCTGCTGGCAGAGCTGAGCCAACAGCAGCTCCATGCCAGCTCAGTGGCCTCTCCTCTCCTGCACAGCAGAGCAGGGACTTTCATCAAAACTAAGTTAGCGGAACATCCCAAAAGGACAGCTTAGGGCACCCCATTGGCAGGGCTGCTCCCGTGCCTGGGTCAGGGAGCTGGGAACTGGCTGACGTGTGTGTCCCAGCAGAGCAGGGAATGCTAGTTAATGTGTTGGCCTTTTCATTTTGTGAGCTTTGGATCATTATTGCTCTTCAGTGGTGAGTCACGTGAGGGCCTTGGTCCTCACTGGAACACTTGTCTGCACTGCAAAGCCAGGCGCGATTTTTGGCGTTGCCTGGGGCTGGTGAGTTTGTGGCAGAGTCTCGTGGGGAAGGGAAGTTGGAACAATATCTGCTTCTAATGCAGCTGTGCTCTCCAAAACACTAACACTGAACCTGCAATAAAAAGTGTAAGATTTTTCAGCTTTGGTGCTTCCTGTGAATCCTGTGGCCTCTGAAGAGCTGCTGTGTCTGTTCAGTGGGGCTGTTGCTGTAACAAGGCTCACTTGGCAGCTTGCAGCCTTCTTCCACGGGGAAGTAGGACTTGCTGATTGTTCCTTTCTTGAGTGATACTAATTTTTGGGTGGTGGGGGCCCTCGAGGAAGCAGCATAAGATGCATGTGGAGGGCTTGGTCTCCAGGATGATACAAGGATAAATTCCCAAACTGCGATCTTTCCCCTTGATGAGACAAACACACTCCAGTAACACCTGCACCACTTTCTAGTCTGCTGATGTAAGGAGCAAATAAAAGCTGCTGGAAGCAGTTGCTTCAACAGCACAGGAAATGTTCACTTGTTTAGTTTTGGTTATCCTTATTCTATACCCTTCTATTTAACTCCAACATCTAAAATGTGCCAAGGGGCCAGCAGTGACTGAGCAGGACAAGCCTTGAACACCAGGCAAACAAACAGACCTCAGCACAGAGTGCTTGGACCACCTTCAGTATCCAGCATGGATTTAACCTCCAAGCCAAATTCCATGAGGGATGTGCAGGACTGGACGAGATCTCAAAGCTGGTATTGGGTTTTCCTGAATTTTCAGAGTACCACAGACAAATCTCAGCAGTATTCTGTGATCACAGCCTGGCTCCTCGGCCTGCAGGGGTAACGTGATGCTGTACTGCAGGTAGTGAACAGATCATCTGGAGCTGTGGAGTCCTTGCAGATATCTGTGTCCCTTTTTTTCTGAGCCAGTGCTGGACAATGTTCTTCATCCTGGAAGCCAGTGTTAAAGAGTGTGAGCAGTTTTGCTGTTCTCTCCCCTTCAAAGTGCTTGTCAGACCTGCCAGGAGAGCAAGGTAGGGCTCATGGAGGGTTGTTGCCCCATTCAGGCTTGCTTTTGCTGGGCTGTATTTGGGTAGAAACCATGGAATCACAGCACCACAGAGCAGAGGGTTGTGCCTGTGTGCCCTGGGCCATTGTCCTGAGTGAATGTTTTATGGTTGCTTAAAGAATCACCAGCAAAGCTATCTGAAAAAGCAGGTTTAGTATAGAAGTGAAAGTTCCAAAAAGTTGTTGGCAAAGTTCACTTTACTACTTACTCGGTGGTAAAAGCAAACTAAAATCTAAAATCAATCAACGTAAACCCAGAATCAATCCAAAAATTATCTACGTGGAGGCTGGGGAGGGGGTATGGGTAGGAAAGGAATAAGGAAAATAAGGATAAAAAGGAATCACGAGATGAGTCACAAGGTTCAGAGTAGACCCCCTTGCAAAACTGAGCCCCAGACTTGACCAACAGTTTAGGCCCAAAGGTTTAACAGCACTTAGCAGCATAAGCTGTTAGGTTATTGATTATGCTCAAGTTAAACAATTTAACAATTTCATATAGTGTTTACTTAAAAATCCAAAGTACTTAAGACTCCAGGAGAGCAATGTCCATGGTGTGTTTGCTGTGGTGCATTCCCACTCACACACAGCCCTGAAGGAGCCTGTGCAGAGTACCTCTGGAAAATGCCTCTTGAGCTCCTGGAAATACATTGGGTGTCTTTGCATCTTCTCAACAGGGAAAGGGTCGAGCCTCGAGGAATGGTTGTAATTCCTCTATTTCCTGGCCACAATTCAGGTCAGCAGCTTTCTTTGAAAGTTCGATAACAAAAGTGTTGTTCTGCTTGGGTTGTGCCCTGAAAATGCAGGCACTCCTTGCAGTGCCATGCTATGCCAGGCCCAGGAACCAGGTTCCCCCCAGGAGTCCACCCAGCCCTCCTGTGCTCAAAGCTCCTGAGCTTTCCCAGAGCAGGGAGATGTCAGTGATCCCACTGCCTGGTGGCCAGACCTGCAGGTTTAAAAGGGCATTGCTAGGGTTGATGGTTTTTGTAAGGATTTGTCTGATGGATTGCTCTGGTTCAAAGATTTTTCCCAGTGTTTGAGTCCTTAACTTGCTAGGCTTGTCTGCAGGCTTTTGTTTATCTGCTTTTCCCTGCTTGTACAGTTATTTGCTTTGGAGCAAGGTGCTGAAAATCTCTATTGCTGGAGTCAGCTTTCACTGTTCCCACATCTAAGGGAGAAGGGAAATGCTCATGCTTTTGAGACCTCAAAAAGGAATGACTGGAAGTGCTTCCTCTCTGGGGCTGGTCTCCTCCTGGAGTGTTCTGGAATGCTCCAGGCTGTGTGAGAGGATGGATCACCTCTCCACAGGGCACAGCCCTCCTGGGCAGGCTGAATTCACCCCGTGAGCAGCTCCTGAGGCACCACCTGCCCAATGTGAGCTGTCCTTGGAGTCATTTTGGGCCTGAAAGTGGTAAAAGCTGGAGGTGTTGTGGCACATGGTCCCCTCAGGTCCTGTTGGTTGCTGGAACCAGGGCATCACCAGCAGTGGGGAGACAATGGGGACATTCCACACAGGGCTGAGCCATTGCTGTGTAACAATGGGCACTCCTTGCCAGGGCAGGGGGACAACTGTAAAGAGGGACACAAGTGGCACAGGCTCCAGGACAAGGAGGAGACCAAACAGGGAGGAGCCTGCTGGCTGTGCACCTCTTCCTCCTTCTACCATCTCCTGCCACCTCCTACCACCACCCAGCCTACCTGCTCCCCTCCAGGGCCATAGCACGAGAGGCTCCTGTTCATGGCAGTTCTGTACTTTTGGACAGGTCAGCAGCAATGGCAATGCTCACCCTGGGCCAGATGCTGGATGCTGCCGTCGGGTCATCAAGGGCTGGAGCCATCAACTTTGAGCAGCTGCACAGCCTCCTGAATGGGATGCTTTCACACCTGGGCCTGCGGGATCTGCCTGTCCAGGAGAATGGGGAGCCAGTGGAGGGGGCTGAGGGAAGCCCTTTCTCTGCCTCTTTCCTTGAGGAGTTAAAGCAGAGAGTGGAAGCCAATGAAAAAGAAATTGCCGAGGTAGAGGCTCTTCCCAGCCCTGGATGCTCCCCCCAAGCCAGTCCCCTCTCTGGGGTCTGCACCCCCTCGTGCTGCTGTGGAGCTGCTGCTGAGGATGTGCTGAGAGCCAAGCACTGCCCAGCCCAGGCCCTGATCTGCCCCCAGCTCTGTGCAGACCATGGTGGGTGCAGAGGACCTGGGCCCCAGGGAGCCTGCCCTGAGGCTCAGCCTGCCATCCCCCTCTCCTAGGTCCGGGCTCTTTGCCAGGAGCTCCGTGGGGAGGTCCATGAGATGAAGGAGGAGCAGTCTCGCCTGTCAGAGGACATGCAGAAGATGCAGGAGGATTTTGACTTGGTGAGCTGCCACTGGTGCCCCCAGGAGCTGCCCCTCACTGCCCTGCCCTGCTGCCCCTGCCCTGAAGCCCTTGTGAGGCTCCCAGTGTGAAGGGCACCAGGAAGGATGAGTGGAAAGGGTGTCCCTGGAGCAGAATGTGGGTGCTCATCCCAACCCACATGGAGCCCCCCACTTTCCTTCTGTCAGCACTGCCCCAGGGCGGGCAGAAGGGCACAGCTGCCTGCAGGTCAGGTTGGTGGTAGAGGTCACTGCCTCGCTCAGACAGGGCTGCTGAGGCATTTGAGAACTAAACAGCCATCAGAAAAAGTAACTTGGGTCCTGAGAAGGTGGCAAGACAAAGGTCCACCTGTGCAGAACAGCCACAGCCACTTGGCATAGCCCTGTCCAGGATCCCTCTGTCTGGTGGCCGAGTTAATTTGCAAATGTTCATTTTAAAACCTGCTCCTGTGTTCTGACTCCTGTCCCTGTCCTCACCCTACTCCAGGAAAAGTTCCAGAATATGCTGGATGGCCTCCGTAGCGAGCTGTTGGACTCTGTCATGGTACGTCCTTGAGCCACCTGGAGCCTGCTCCGGGGCAGGTTCCCCCCACACCAGGGCATGGGGGGGTCAGCACTCCTCTGGATCCCATCCTGCCCCCAGTTACACGGGTGGCTCTGATGCCTTCCTTCCCAGAAAAGAGGCTGATGCTCCCCCTAGCCCCAGAGAAACGTGCTGTGTTGGGATGAGCTGGAGGACCTCCTGGTGGGCAGGGAAGCAGGAGAAAGGGGGATGAGGAGGCTGAGGTCGGGCAGTGGAGTGGGATCACAGCCCCACCGCAGCCTGGCACCTCTGCTGAGGTTGCTCAAGGCTCCTCTTCCCTGTACATCCCACCAGGAGCAGCACCTGGCCTAGGCTGAGGCAGGGCAGCTCCTCAGCTGGCCTAACGTGTGCTCCCAGCTTGTTTCCTGCTCAGAAAAGGGCCGTGTTCAGGGTGGTGTGAGAAACAGCAGGAGCTGGTACCTGTCTGGGGCCAGGCTACACTGACATCCCACCACAGCCCTTCCTTGCTCAGCATCAGGCAGGACCATGGCTTCCTGCCCTCCAGGTCTCTCTGGAGGGGTGGCTGGGACTGGGGGACAGCAGAGGGATGCTGTGGGGCAGGTCTGGGATACTGAATCGCGTTGCTGGAGGGAAGAATGCCTCGCTGTTGTATCAGATGGTACCAGTCAGGTGTTTGCTGATCCCCTGGGCTGGCTGTGGCACAGAGGTGCCCAAAAGACTAAACAGGCTGGGGGAGGAACTGTCTGAAGTTCAACAAAGGCAAGTGCAGGGTCCTTCACGTGGGGAGGAACAACCCCAGGCACCAGCACAGGCTGGGTCTGACGGGCTGGAAAAGCAGCTCTGGGGGGAAGGAGCTGGGGGTCCTGATGAACAAGGAGCTGTCCATGACCAGCCCTGTTCAGCCTCAAGAGGAGATGTTGAGAGGGAACCGAGGCTGGAAGGGTGATGCTGAGCATCAAGGGGAGACCTGTGCCTCAGTTTCCCCAGGAAGAGCTGGGTTGGGAGGCTGGCTTGGGGATCCGGAATGCAGCCTGGTGTGGCAGCCAGCCTATCCTCTCCTTCCCAGTCTGCCACGAAGGACACAATGAGCCAGGGCAAAGAAGACTCCCTGAACGGACACGAGGATGTTGGCACCGTCAGGCCCACAAACCTGTGGGAGGACCAAGGCCTGATTGTCATCGGCAATGAAAGTACCTCTGGCCACAGCTGGGGAGGGACCCGGAGGGTGTGGGGGCACAGAGGGCCAGGCAGGGGCCTGCAGCCTGCTGGGTTTTTCCCCAGCCACGTTCCCCCAGGTTCTCCTGACCCTGGGGAGCTCCCTCTCGTCTCTTCTTCCAGTTACCCTCCTGGAAAGGTCCAGGACACCCACACTAAGGCATGGGGACACCCGGCCCGTCAGCCCTCTGCCCGACAAGGCCAAGACACAGGGCAGAGGGAAGGATTTTGTGGAGGGGAATGCGAGCAGCCACCCGGTCTCCTTCGGAGCAAATGACACGGGACAGGGCGTGGGACAGAGTGACATGGGACAGAGTGACACAGGACGGAAGGACGTGGGACAGAAGGACGTGGGACGGAAGGACACAGGATGGAATGTGCAACGGCGTGACGTGGGCCGGAGTGTGCGACGGAGCAACGTGGGACAGAATGACATGGGACAGATCAAGGATGAAGAGATCAAGATAAGTATCTCCAAGGCAGAGGCTCACCTGGATGTTCCCCCGGAGATGGCCGATGTGGGAGAGCTCAAGGATGAAAAGATCGAGACAAGCATCTCTAAGGTAGAGGCTTTTCCCAGCCCCCTGGATGGTCCCCCTGAGATGACCAATATGGGAGAGATCAAGGATGAAGAGACCAAGATAAGCATCTTCATGGTAGAGGGTCTTCCCAGCTCCCTGGGGGCTCCCCCTGAGTTGCCCCCTCCTTTGGGGTCTGCACCCCCATCTTGCTGCCCTTAGACCAAGGTCTGGTTTAAGACCAAGCTCACAGTGGCACAGGGGGCTTCCCTGAGGGAAAGGGATGGAGTTTTGGGGGCAAGAGCTGGGGCTGAAACACTGCTCTGCTTGCTCAGACTCCTCCCCACGCTCAGAAAAAGAGTTCAGGTGGCCGTTTCACTGCCTCGGGAATGCATCCAGGCACCCCCCGCTCTGACCAGCAGGTGCAGTCAGTACAAGGCCACCCAGGATCCCAGACCCACGGGGTCCCAGCCAAGAGTGTGGCTGGGACTAGCAGGTGAGTGCCATAGGGGCAGCACTGGCCTCGTTCCCTGCAGCTGGACCCACGTGGTGCCCTGGCATTGGATCCATTTATCCCCTGGATGGAACCGTGGGGATACTGATGATGATTTCCTCCCACTGGCAGTAGGCTCCCGACACCCAAGGAGGAACACGAAGGAGGCAGCTCCAGTACGGAGCCATTCCCAGCTGAACCTGGACTGTAGGTGCAAAGGCTTTTGTGACAAGTGTGGGGGACAGTGGATTGTCCCCTGGCAGGGCTGGGGCGCGTGGTGCCAGAGCTGGGTTGTGACCTGCCCTCCTGGCAGGGCGCAGGGGGATCCTGCGTGCTGACCAAGCAAGGACACAGGTGTGAGGGCTGGTTGGGATGGCAGCTGTGGGAGCCTGTGCCCTGCACCTCCCATCCCTGTGCATCCTGGGCAGCCACAACCAGCCACCACATTTTGGAGGTGCCAGTGGGACCCAGGCTGGGAGCATCCCACCCCAGCAAGGGGTATAGGAATGCCCCCCTCTTGCCACCAGCCTTAGTTCCCATGGGACTGGGTTGCTCCTGGGAGAAATTCCCGCAGCAGTGGGTTTTGGGAGCTTCCCTCTGTGGATTCACCATTGTCTAATATGAGCTGGAGCTTTTTCCCAGGTGAGACTCCCCAAATAGCCCATTCCCCCCATGGCACCCCCTTTATTTTGTAACCAGCCAGTGGGTTGGACTGTGCTGTGGTGGTGGTAGAGAATCCAGGCTCAGCACCCCACGATTCCCCTGAAAATGCTGGAACTCCTGGCAGTGCAGTGCCCAGCACTTGGCTCTGCCTGCACAGGCAGGGCTGTGTCCCCCAGGAGCCTGCCCAGCCCTTTTCTCTCTGTTTTAGGATGCTCCTGAAGGTGCCCTCTTCCAAGTCCTCACCTTGTGACCAGGTTGTGCAGTTGCCTGCCCAGTGAGTAGCACCAGCACCGGTGTTTTGGGGGTGGGACAGGGGCAAATGGGTGCTGGCAGTGCCCTGCAGTGTCAGGGGTGGCTCCTCTGGCCCCTGTCACCCACCTGTGGCACCTATCACCCTCCCTAGACACTCTGATACCATCCTGTCCACGCCACCGCCGTCCCCCAGGCTCCCTGAGCACCTGCCCCATGCTCTCAAGAGGTACCAAACACAGCAGCACAGGTAGGGACACAGGGACCCATCCCTGGCCTCTGTAGGGGAGCCCTGTCCTGACAAGGAGAGCTCTTCCCTGGGTGGGGGTGGAGGTGCTGGAGGTGCCTGTGCAGAGAGGAGCTGCAGAGGGTCAGCTGGGCTTGCCCCAGGTCAGAGGGGTTTTACAGGCCCCGTGCTGTCCTGTCCAGCCCAGGTCTGGGTGTCAGTGGTGCTGAAGCCACGTGTGATGAGTTGTGTCCGGTGTCAGCCTGAGCTCAGACTTGGTGGGGGCTTGGTGCCTCCTGTGAAAGGAGTTCCCAAAATCAAGCCCTGGAGCGGGGACAGCCCTGCTGCTGCCTGCTGGTGTCCCCAGCAAAGGGCACCAGGACCTGTTGTGCCCATGGGCAGCTCTTGGGGCTGCAGGGAAAGGGCAGATCCTGCAGGGCTGGGTGGGCAGGGGGTCTCCTGCAGCAGCTGGAGGAGGGGGAGCACCCCCTGAACCCCTCCCTGGCATAGCAGGGTGAAGCACAGTGCTGGGCACTGAGCATCCCTGTGCCCTGTCCCACAGGGAGCAGGCAGCCACGGGCTATACCCGCAGATCACCCATGTACTGTGGGGGCAGACACACCAGCACCTACCCAGTGCAGCCCATGGGGCCCCTCCTCCCACACCCCAGCAAGGTAGGGATGGCCAAGGTGGGGGTACAGGCAGGGGACACTGAGGCTGGGAGGTGATGCTGAGCATCTGGGGGGGGAGGGGAAAGCTGATCTGTGCCTCAGTTTCCCCTGGAGGAGCCGGGTGGGGAGGCTGCCTTGGGGATGCTGAATGCAGCCCGGTGTGGCAGCCAGCCCATCTCCTCCTTTCCAGCCCGGCGTGTTCGAGCTGGTGGGCAGGGATGGACTCGTGTACCGGGGCCGGACTCCTCAGGGGAATGACTGAGCCAGATCCAGGCTGCAGAAATAAAGTGACGAGCACCTGCACCTCCTGAGTGGAGCAGGATCTTCCCTTCATGCACAAGGGGGGGCTGGCAGCATCCCTCGTCCTGAGCCCCTCCCTGGGTCTGTGTCAGCCCCCTGGTGTCCTGCACCCCCTGGCCCTCATGAGCCTCACTTGTGCCCTGCCAGGGGAGCCTGTGGGCCCAGAGAGGGTCTGGGACAGCAGGAGGAGGAGGAGGAGGAGGAGGAGGAGCTCATTTGCTGCTGGAGAAAGGGGAAATGGGGACCTCAGTGGGAAGGGCAGCAGCAGAACAGTTCGATGCCAAAAGCAAATCCCACCCCAGCCCGCTGGTTTGCTGTCGTTTATCCCACGGGATGAGCAACACTGAGCTGCCTTCCTCATCTCCAAGTGAAGAAACCCTCGCTCACCCTCTGCCACCCTCTCTGTCACCCCCTCTCACCCTCTCGTCCCTCTTGCAGCTCTGCCATTGAACGAGGAAGGCACAAACCCCTTTGCTCCCCACCTCCAACCAACACACCACAACCCCAGGAGAGGAGCACAGGGGGACTGAGGGGTGTCACAGCTGGGGACAGGTGGCTGTGTGCTCAGGGGCCTGGGGATACCCCTCCACACACAGGCAGTGACACTTACTGGGAGTGGGGACACAGCTGGTGGCACCTCTTGGGTGAGTGGGAGGGTGAGAAACCCTGAGGGGAACCCCAGAGGCACCTGGGGGGGACCCAGAGCTCATGGGGGACATCCCCCAGGGGCTGCCCTGTGGAAACCCTGCCCTCCTGGTGGATGTCCCCAAACCTTCCCCCCACAGGGACAGACTCCACAGATCCCTGTCTGCTCCACTGTACCCCACTGGCACCTCAGTTCCCAGGGAGCTCCCCCTGGAATGTTCTCCCTGGTAGGTTTGGTTTTTCAGGGGAAAACCAGGTGCTCAAAACCTGCTTTGAGGGTGCTGAGGTGGGCACAGCAGGATCTGGGGTCGCCCCAGTGCCAGCTCCTGTAGGATAACTGGGAACACTCTGAGCAAACCACTGGGCACCAGAGCAGAGCCATCCTGCACTCCTGGCTGGGAGTATTTGCAGGATATGGCCCAGCTGGGGTCACCTCTTTGGTGCTCATCATCCCCCTGCCCCTTTTGCTGCCCCCAGGACAGCACCCTATAAACACCCCCAGCCCCACATCCCTCCCTGGGTGATCTTTGCAGCAGGTAACCCCAGATGGGGGAATTTTTTTGCCTTTTCTCCTTGGAGTTTGTGCCATCCTGGGGACCTCCCCATCCCTGTAGGAAGCTTTGGACTGTGCCTTGAGCCTCCCTGTCTTTCCTGGCCTTTCCAGAGCTGCTGTGCTCTCACTTTTGGGGTTTTACCCCAGCTGTTTGTTGTGTGAGTGCAGTGGCCAGGGACCTGGTGAGCTCCCATGTCCTGTGGTGACACTGCATCACACAGGGATCACCCTGTGTGATCATTCTCAGTGCCCTGCCAGGGACATCCCCCCAGCAGAGAGAAAAGACAGGGACAGCTGGTGTTAAAAAAAAAGTGATTTTTTTTTAAAGTTTTTATTATTTTTAAATTAATAAAAAACCTTCAACCTGTTTTTT